>BMAO01000091.1:230900-291717 GCA_019973975.1 Trichonephila clavata
ATATATATACTACAAAAAACTGAGTCAAAACATACAAGGAAAACACAAGCTATTTTTAATTTAAATATGAGATTCCTCAAGAATCTAATATTTTAGAAATTTGGATGTCCGTGTCCTTGGTTATGACCAAATATATCCAATCCCACAGACGACAATATGACAGTAAACTGTTTTGTGGTGTGTGGGAAAATTCCACTTTTTCGTAGAAAGTAAATGAACTGAGAAAGATAGAGACAGGTGGTCAAAAGTATCATCTCCCAAATACACGTTGGGAAACATTTTTCATCAAAGTAACGTAGCAATTTTCTCCTCAATTTAATTTCCAAGTGGAACGCACAATAAAAACATCAAAAGAAGAAAGTGGAAAGGTCCTCCCTCCCCTTCTTTTCATCAAGTGGTGTTTTACGAAGGAACAAAAGTGAAAAGGGAGTTGGTTAAGCGGAACCGGGTTAGACTGATGGAAAAAAGTTTTGTTAAGAAATTTCTTTATAAACACGCTAAAAGCAAATTAGTCGTTTTAGCCGAACAAATTGGATAACAGAAAATGTGTTTGTTGTTTAGAAAAGGGTTGGTAAGGCCGTTTTTGCATCTGTGAGGGTTTGGGTGTGAAGGACGTCATTATTACTATATCCTCTTTTTGACGTATGGGAAACGAAATTTGAAATATCAAGTCCGGATTCAATCGTTATTAAATAAATAAATTTCTGAAGATTTATTAACTATAATTTTTTAAATTTATTTTGTTTTGATAATAGGAAATTAATTCCTTTAACTCCATAATTTTATTACTATTAATATGCAAAATATATATATATTTGTTTTCAAAAATTATTTTACTAACAGTTTTCGTACGTAGTGAAAATTTTGAATTTTGCTTAAATAGTTTTTACCTGAAAATAAAAATAGAGTAAGCTTAACAGAAATTTGGCGATCGAAAGAAAATGAATTTAATTATTGAAATTTCTTGCATGAAATGCTACAATGAAATGTTTGCATTAAGTTTACGAAAACAATCATTTTTAAGAATGAAAATATTAAATATAAGTAGCACATTTGGAATAAAGGTCTATTGTTGACCTGAAATATAACCAAGCCTTGTGATTGACTGTCTCGAGAGATTTTCCTTTGAAGACTCACCTTGAATTTCCTTTAAAGCTGTTGGAAGTTTATAATTGTAATCTTCTTACAAAAGAAAGGTGATATGCAAATTGAGACAGACAAATCTTAAGAATTTTTGATGCCCTGTGCCCTAATGCAAAAGTAGGCTCTACTGGAAATTCTAAAAGTAGACAGTATATAGCATGTATTGTCAAATACTCGTTCAAACGGTCATTTGAAACAAATAAATGTGCACGACTATCACAAAAACATAGGCGCAAACCGGCTCGACCGATGGCCGCATTTCGCCTAAATGAGTTGCATGATTGTTTATGAATATTAGGCCTAAGCATGACCATGGACAATAGTCATCCCATTAATAAAGAATTAACACTTTTGCCAGTTGACATGCAGTTTGAAATTCACTGGTTTTCGGAGAATATGTTCGAGAATCATACATGAGCATCAAAATTATGCGGATCATGATTTTATTAAGACAGAGTCGAGAACGAAACAAGGCCCCCACCGAGGGTGAGGCCCCGGGCTCAGTTGGCCCATGCCTTAAGACGTCCCAGGTGGTACTCGTAATTTTTTTAAAAAGTGGGATGAAATGCAACAAGGAATGAATAGAATTCTACTGCCAGACTATATTGCCAATTTAGTTATTATTGATCTAAGGAAATACTATCCAGAAGAATTTAATGAGTATTGCTTGGAAACTGGTTTTAGCGGAATGTATCAATTTGTGTATTTGTATTATTATGCTATGGAGGATTGTAGCTGGAGCTTGCATTCCATTCTACTAGTATCAGATAAGTGAAGTTTAATTGATTGTATTGTGTTATAGAGTTTATCTTTCCCACAAAACTAGAATTAATTGATAAATAAATATAATTGACATTGATTAGTATTTGTGATCTGTGTAATGCCGTCTATATCTATTCACATATCGAGTCCGAGTCCAAATCTAATGGGTGCGGAATCTTTCGAATCAGTTTTACTTCCGTCACACTCTAGAATCACCTATTTCTAATTTTAAAAAAGTCAAAATATTTGTTGAGTTATTTTTTTACCCTTTTTAAGCCTAGTTCGTCTTTCATCCTTGGAAAGGTATTAGAACCTATGTGGATATTCTTTCCTTCTCAAAGTATCACCAATTAATCTCATTTATTCGATTTTACATATCTTCGGAATTATTATCTTTTTTCATCATATCCTATCCTCATGAACATCGCTAAAACTAATTCGCATAATCCTTTTTTTTTTCCAAAAACTGCCCTAGGCCATCACATTTTACGTCGTTCAGGCGCATAGTACTGAGGATTGCGGATTGCAATAGATTATTCAAGTGTTTTACATAAGTAAAATGTTTGCTACTTGTTGATTAGGTAAGATTTCTCATTGTCTTCTCACCCCCAAAATTTCAATGTTTTGCTGCAGTACTTCCTTTCTTTTAATAGCGTTAATATTATTTTGATGATCGGTTTCAAATCCAATATATCCATAGCTTTCCACTTCAAATACACTCAGAAGGGTTTTAATGCATCTTTTGTTCCTCTTTAATAATTTTTATATACTCTACATGGAATACGTGACCTTCGAAAACAACTTCTGGAAAGACAGAAATCTTATCCTGGATTGGTATAATAGGATTAATGCTCATAGAAACATTTTCCAATTTTCTCAGGAAGTGATCTAGTTTCCGTAAGAAGAGTAGAAAATAACACAATGACGAAATTTAATAACTGTAAAATACGATTGCATCCAAAGGATATCAAAATGCTAACTTTTCTTTCGTTAAAATAAAACCAAACACAAACAAAGAAAAATATTTTAGGCCTAATGTATTAGTTTTAATGTATTGTGGGGCTGAAAATAAATTGCCGTTTAAATACACATATCCTAACGCACGCACACACAGTGCATTAATTCAAAAACATAATATTCAATCTCGATCGCACATAAATACCCATTACAGTTTAAGACCTATTCTGAAACATACATCAATTAAAATCTATACCTGTGGGGCTATCCGTAATCTCGGCCATCTACATCGTATCGCATTCTCCCTTCGCGGGCAATTAATACCAATATCTCATCAAAGGCTGAGGGGACGGCACCTTCTCAATTAACCTGGGCTCATTTGTTTTTATCTGATGTCAAAATCGGTTATTGTCTGGATGTCGCTTGCACCTCTCCGGAGATGATGCATGTGTCTATTGATAAAGAAATTATTTCTTTGTGAGGTCTTTTTTACTCTCTTTGGATAGGGAAATTGTAGAGTTTCTGTATCGGTGGGAAAATCAGTGCCGTGCTGGTGTTGAGGAAGAAAATGCTACGGAAAGTTAAGCGCGTTCAGATTTTTTTCGATTATACTAATGTGGTGTAATAGAAGGGAAGCTCTGGATTGAATTGATATTATAAGCATATTAAAAACGACTTTTAATTATTTTATGTATTGTTTATGATAGCATTTCATGTTGATTTTAAAGTAACATGCAGTTTTGTAACATATAATGAATTAAAAATATTTATACTACCGCTGGTGTAGTTAGTCCTGATTGGGCCACGAATCAAAATTCTTTGGCTTCTTTCAATACTTTTTTAAAAAATAAACCTAAATGATTGCATTAATAAAACTTATTTGAAAATGTGTAACATTTTTGACACATGTTGGGACCTCTTTAACTTGGGGACCCGGTATCATTGATACGGCTGATACGGTGGTATTACGCCCCTGTATACAACTATATTATTACTTTAAAATTATTATGCTATTTTTTTATTTATACTATTATATTATTACATACATTTATATACTATTTTATGTATTATTTGTTACATTTATTACATATTTATACTACATATTATTATTTATATTTTTATACTATTTTATTATTATTTATTTTCACATTTTATTGTTATTTTAATTTATAATAAATATAAGGCAAAAAATTTCAATAATAGTTTATTTTTCCGTAAATAGTTTTTTTCCCCCATCATTTAAAAAAAATTTTTTTTCCTTCAGTAAAACAAAAATGAATGTTAAAAATAGGCGGAAATTTACGGATTTTGACTATAGATTTTGGGTTTTTTTGTCTGGATCTTTTTCAGTGACTCACTTTAGAAATATCTTAACATCTAAGAGTAACTTCAGAATTTTCATTAAGTATCGGGGCATCTTACCAAAATAAATTCAGACAGTTCACAAATGAGAGTTGAGAGAAATAGCCTTTTTACTACCCATCCTTTGGGTAGACTTTTGATGTAATTGGAAATTTCACTGTAAATCCGTGTATGTGGTTTATTTCATGCTTTCTTTTATAAAAAGGCCTCTATCTTCAATTATTAATGTGTTTAAATTTACTTTTAAATTCATAAATATTACAAAATTTTCAAGGACATGCCTGAATTATAGTGAAAGTAAAAAAATACAGATATTTAGTTCTGAGGATTTAATTTATATATTCTAAATAAATAAATCTAAGTTACCATTATTCACTTATACGTATATGCTACAAAGAAATAGATAAGATATAAGATATGTAAGATGTTTTTATCAATAAACATTTGATTACATCAAATTGCTTTTTATTAACATATTAAACGTAATCATTTCAATTTTTAAGAATTTTTTTTTTATTTTAAATAAATTTTATAATTATAATAAAGATAAAAATAATACATTGGCAATTTTTCTGGTTGGAATTTATTCCTACTTGCCACGTTCCTAAATAATCCCTGAGTTTAACTAGAAATTACACAAGTATACTAGTCTTCTTAACATAAGTGATAAACTCTAAACAATATAAATAATTAATCACATTATTTATTGAAGATTTTAAATCTATTCTAAAACAGTTCTTGCTTGTGTCAAATTTATTTCCAAAGATAATTCGTTTTTATTAAATAAATAATAATTAATCTGGAAGAATTATTATGAAATAGTATCGTATTCACTTTCTTGCTTTACGTAACCAAAATCTATTTTATGAAAAAGGAAAAATTATGTATGAAAGGGAATAATAATTGATGTCCACAGATTTAGACAAATGGAATTCATAAATTATTTATATGTTCAGCGCAAATACTATGTTGTATTAAGTTAATGAATCATCACATGTATCATTATACTTCATCCAATTCATCATTACTAAATTTAATTGCATGCACCTGAGGAAATTAATAACTGTTTCATTTTTAGAAAAACAATAAGAAAACACCTAGTCAACATCGCGCGTTTCGCTGTCAAAATTTATCTCAACATATCGTTGTATGTTTTGATCCGCAAAACATCAATCTTAATACTTGGCAACTTTAAGGTTTTTGCTATCCTTAGACTATCCCTCAAACTCTTTTTTTCATAGAGGGGACGGGGAGAAGTAGAGAGAGAGAGAGGAAAGAATTTTTAATTCCTTGGCTCTAACAGTAACCTTCTCTGCAGACAGAAATCCTCATTTAGTTTTTTTATATTAAATAAATTACTGAAAAAAAATAGTAAAGAAAAAAGATTACCGCGTGCGTAGATCCTGGAGAGTAGACCCCCTTCTCCATTAAAAATAGCAACCACCCCGGTCTCCCAGCTGCTTCGATTACGCAATTTTTTTTGCCTCTGTCTATCCTCCTTTTCCTGCTTCTGTGTGTGCGAGAATTTTTTTTTCTCTTCTTTTTTTTCTTTCCTTCCCTAGTCCTCTCTTTAACCTTTAATCAATTAAGAGCCGAATGGCGTCTTTGGTAGGTTTGCAGCTGTCAGCAAATTACTAAGGCTGACTTTTACTACCACCACAGGTAGCAAGCTCAACTCATTTCGGGATTCCCCATCCCTCTCTACGCATTTTTTAAATAAATAAATAAACAGAAGAAAGCTTGTAAGAGAGAGAGAGGAAAAAAGTGTGTTTTGAGACGATATCGATATTGAAATACGTGAAATGAGTTCGGATGAAAAATAATAAGGCGTATTATGTGCTAGTCCTATCATTGTAATAATCTTTCCTTATTTACCACTTATATTTATTTATTTTAGTGGTAGTACAGGTCAAAGGTCGAGGAGGAAATGTATTTTAAATTAATAATAGCGTGATTTTTTGTATAAACATCTGAAATATTGATGTTCATAAGTATCTAAGAATCTTAAGGGTAAATTTCATTTTGTTGCAAATAATATTTTAAAAAAGTACAATATACAAAACTGCTTCGTTATAATAATAAAAACAAGTTTACAAAACTGAGAGCTGTATAAGTAAATGAGAAAAATATGGAACGGTAAAATAAGTATTTATTTTACTTCAAGTCATTAACAAATAGGTAATTGTAGATTTGTAACAAATAGATTTATTTCTTTTAATATATTTATTTATCTCCAATTAATTATAACAATGTTTATTTAATCGCACTCTTTCTCATAGGCAAATTTTTTTATTATTCTAAATTTTATATTCTTGCATTAATTTTTACATATTGCGATTCGAATACTTTTCTTAGTTCTTATGGTAAATGGCTTAATAGTTTGATGTTTTTTTTCTCAACGAATTGCGTAATTTTAAGTCTAAAGCGTAGTTTTAAGTCTTTATCCTTAGGAAAAAAGTGTAATGAAAATTAAAATTTTCTAGTTTCCTTATATATGCTGCTATAATTTTACTAAGGATATCTTCACGTAATATTAAATACAATTTTTTGTGAAAGAAAAACAGCATAATTTTAATATCGTATTCTTATTTTACTATTCTCTACAACGAGTAGCCCCCCTCCCCTTTTTTCCCTATACTACTTTTTTTTCCTTTTGAATTTTTTCCAAAAATTATGTTCAACATTTCACATTTTACAGTGCAATGCTGAATATGTTTTTCAAACATTGGATGCTAAAAGGAAAAGTTATATATTATTAGAATATTAATTAATTTTATATAAAGACAATATAACTATTATTGTATAGATTGGATAGTCAGGAGTTTTCGTCTAAAAATTAGGGCATCTGAGAAAACATATCGAATTTAGATTAGACTTTTTGACATTAAATAAATAATAATATTATTATTAACTAATTAATAATGTATTTAGAGCATTTTTTTGTGAATTTTGAATAAATTCGCATGCTATTTTCAATATAAATTATAAATGAACAGAAATGGAAGAAAATAATTCTCTAAGTAATACACACAAATAAAATAATAACTACCAACTTTTCATTAATATGTTTGTATTTCCTAGAGAATTATTATTTACATATTTGTTTAATTTTTCCTGTAACTTATTCCTTTATATCTTAAGGTCATTGGCAGATATTAAGTCAAACATAACACAGTTTCTAGAAATCGGGTGTGATCCTAGGCGTGCATTCTCTCTCTCCATCCCCGTTAAAAATCGTTCTGTTCGGCACTCCCGAGGTGAAACCCCGAGGAGCATTCAAGCGGTCCGTGCGCATAGCGAGAAGAACAAACAGATAAAAGTCGACGAAATCAAAACAAACGATGGAGCGACAAGTCAAGACACCCCCTATCACAGTCCGATAGATCCGAACATTTAGTACCGCAAAAACGTTTCGCTTTCGCGGTTGGCCTGCGGTGCAAGGCGAAGGTTTTTGCCGCGCACTGCTGGCTTTCGCGTGCTTTTGCGGGCAGATTCCTCCCTTTCGACAGTCGCGCTACAAAGGTTGGGCTTCCGAACTGATGTTTTCAGATGTTAATGATGATTACTGTAGATAAAAATTGCTTTGTTTCTTCTTCAAGACTGGAAGAGAGATGTAACAATTGTAAAATGTTTTTGTATTTAGTTTGGGTGCGAATAACATTATTTGTTTTCGCTTTATAAGAGAAATTTGCTCCGTAGCGCTTAAAATATGTTTATTTTGGTTTACTTAGAGACAGTTTTGCTTTAAAAACAAAACAAATAAATTCCCAGTTGTATTTTCAATTTCAGAATTACATTTGTAAACTTGAATCAGTGACTTTTTGATGTAAAGTTAATTATGAGTTAGTGGTATCAATGCCAAGAAAAATTGGAGTATTTTTTCAAAGTTTCTTTTGTTTTATTCTAAAGCAATTTAGTTTATACTGAATTAAAAACAGTACTAAAGATAGCTGAAACAAAAAACAATCATAACTAAAATGGGATTTAAATGTATTAAAAGTACAATTTTTATATATTAAATGAATTACTTACAAGTGAAAAATTGGATTCTGTATGCATAGAATTCTATAATACAATTAATATAGATTTTACATATATATGTTAATATGCATTACACAACTAAATTTAAAAAGGTTGTTTGTTGAAAGTTTCATTAGCATTTTCCTCCAGAAAAATGTAGAATGTATTTTGAATAACTTTTAAAAAAATCTTAAGAAAACGTGTGTTAATCACTTTAAGTATCCGAAAATTTCTTGTCGAATATAATAAAATACATATTCAATTTTATTTTAATTATGCTTTGAAAATAAATCAGGAACAAACAACATGCTAAAAACAGTTCTAAAAGTAGAAATTTTCTTCAACATTTCATGTAGTAACTTTTTGAAATCTTCATTTGAGTCATTTGAAAGTATGCATAAAGTACATCTCTTCCATTTTAAATTCGTTGTATAAATCTTAGTATTTTATTCAAAGCAATAAGAATAAATGCTTGCTTAAAAGATAGAATGTAACAGAAGCAAAATATAAACTTTTAGTATGAAAACAACATTAAAAGTTGTGAGGGATGAGTTATCTCATCCCTTAGTGTCGGGAGGGGGGGGGAGGAAGTTGCCATAGTCAATATAACTTCAATTTATTTTCAAATATGAAGAACAACACAGATTCTATTAACCAAGAAAAGAAATGCAACCAAAATACCAAATATGGAAAACAATAGCGAGGCAGACGAGATATGAGAAGACTTTAAACAAATAGATCACTTACGTCTAGGCAATACCTTCTAATTCTTAGCGATCTAGTCTAATTTGATTCCTAATTGACAAATCGTCAACTTTAGTATTACAATAATCAACTACGAAGTATCCACGCTTCACTTCACGTTTAATCAATCACTGCTAGCCGTAGCAGCCTAACTTTTCTCTAACCACCCTCTTTTTCTAGCTCGAAAGTTTAATCTTTATAAGCAAGTCTTAGTTTACTTCCTCACATCTTCTTCGAAGGAAGGCATTCAATAAATTAAATTTTAAAGACCCATTTTTCCCCCAAGAGGATTGTTAGTTAGAAAAATCCGAATAGAACCGTGATAAAATAGCGAATGAACAATGAAAATTTATTTTTAATGTAAGCTATCTTATATCATGCCGTATAAAATAATGCGATACAGAGTTTAATGATTATTTAAAGTCATTTTTAAAACTATGATTAATATTTCATAATATAAAATTATATTCATTCGTTTTGAATTATTCTGCTTGAATATTAGCAAAAAAAGTTAAAATGGTCAAAACATTTCGGGAAAATGCTTTCTTAATTAATGTTTATTAACGTCGCACTATAAAGCAACATGAGGGGTACCGGCGATGGACCTCGTAATTTTGAATCATGGTCAAATGACAAGGCTTGAGCTGGCGCCCCACTCTCCTAAATTCCACATAATTTCTGATGTGAAAAATCTGAAATAATATGTCTGTTTTGAAAATCATAATACGAGATTTTCATCTTTTTTACTATTATATATCTCATCCCCCTTTTTATGAAGTAACTGCAAAATAAGTTTTTCTCCAAAAATATATCAATTTTTCATAATTATTTACTCATCTTTCAAAATAATATCAATATTCTACAGATTGAAATGTTTTTAAACTTTTAACCGCGTTGGTTAGACTTCAATATGACATTTGCATTTTCCCACGAGTCAACACTGTTTATTCCTTGTCGTAAATAGTTGGCTAACACCTCCAGACTCTACGTAATCGGAAAAGAAGTCCCAATGCTTGTTTTCGCTTCAAAATTCCTTTTTTCCGTAACGAAGGAAAAAAAAGAAAAGGTGTCGCTAGTCTGGTCTGAAGCGTCATCTGAAGAAAGCCGCTATTTCCGAAATGTTTTGCTGCAGAGGAAGCTTTGACGAGTTCAAAGAAGATGTCTGAAGAAAAGACAACAACAGCAATCCGACAATTAAAGCTGACAGCAAATCTTTTTTAAAGCGAGATGAACAATGAAAAACGGATGGTTGTAAGCAGGATAAGCATGGGTGGGATGTATGTAGATGGATAGATATATGAGAGATAAAAATGGGGATTATTGAAAAAAAAGTGTCAAAAATGCATCGTGTGTGTTCAACCATACAAAATTTTCAAATGAGAAACTGAAAAAGAACGTAACGAACGTAAAATTTGTGGAAACTTTTTGGGTTACCGTAAATGCACTAACTTGCTCCCGCTCATGATGTTTTCAATGTCTTCTTGATTTTATTATTCTTGTTTTCCTCTTGTATTTAAGTTAACAGAATGTCGCCTTGAAACATTAAGTTTTTAATTACATAGCAAATTGAGTTCTTAATTTTTTTTACTTAAAAAATACATTGCCGATTTCATATAAATGTAAAAAGAAAATTGATTTACACTATATACACACACAGAGATTCGGGAACGACACTAGAGCTTTAAAATGTCATGCCCGAGTATTATAAGGGATAATTTTTTTTAGTGTATCTTATTGTTTTATATCCGAATACATTTTGCGAGAAGTTTATTTCAGCTTCATCTCTTAGTCTTTTGCATAATGGTGACAATTTTTGTACCCAAATCATCAAAATAGTTTAATTAATTAAAGCATTATACGAAAACCAAATCAACACACGTTCGTTAAGAAACTTTAAAAAAATTGATACATCAACAAAATAAAAACTAAGTAAATTGTTGAATAACTTCTGTGATATAATATTTTAAAAATCAGAGGCTCATATAAATATTAAACATGTCATTGGTTAAATTTATGTGATGTCATAGTCACAAGATAACTACAATCACGAGCTTCCAGCCAAGTAAATCATATACTTTGCTGTTGCCAACTTTGGTTTCTTGCAAAAAAATTCTTTCAAAGGGTACATATTCGTTAATAATAGTAAAGAACATAGAAAAACTATAAATGCTCTCTATTTAAAAGTATACGTAAAAGAAAGAATCTTTTTAATTCTGGAAAACTTGGAGAATCCTAATACTTAAGCATCTTTACCTAAGTATCAAATTTGAAATTTTATGTAAATTTTACAAGTAGAACAACTGGTGCAAGCCTAATGTCAGTTTTGAATTCAATAAATAGCACGGGATTGGATTTATGATGTGACCTTTGCATCATCAAAAGACTTATGCGGGAATGAATTTGGTACATTGCATCTTTGAGTAATATTTTTAAAGTTTCCTTGCTAATTTTAAACTGTAAAAAATATGTTGTATTCAATATCTGAAATATAATTCTAGAAAATAAAAACTGTTTTAGATATTATTCAAGGTAACCCTTTCCATATTATTGCACCAGAAGAAGTATTTAAATAACAATGAAAACAAGAATTTATATGAATATGCTTGTGCTACAAAATCTATACCCATAGGTTTCTCGTATCTACTTAACCACTGTATAAGCTTTAACTATTTTTAAATTGCTTGAAAATTCCTTTAATGTTTATTTTCTTAAAACAAAGAAAAACAATATCTTTCAATTAAAAAGGGGTTGGTGTAATTTTCATGTAAGAAAGCAATGAGTTTTAATTAATTGAAAGCAAATGCGATAGGTAAAAAGATAAAGTGCAACTTTGAATCCATTTCTATCTAATCTAGTTTTTTGTGTGACGTTTTAATAAAAAGCCTAAATTCTTGATCTTATTACATAATTACAAAAACTGGAGCCTCACAGATTACAAATTCACGTTTCAGCCAATCAAAAGTCTTCTTTTCAAGTGGTTGTATAGATATAACCTTGCCAACACTGATTATAACTATTAGAAATTTTTGCGTAGTACATTTATCTATCTAGTCGGCGCCACTCTGCTTCACTAGATTTTCGATAAAGGTGATAATAATAAACCTTACTGACCCATTTCTAATGTTCTATCACTTGTAACGAAGCGATTTTACAAGATAAAAATGTTGTACCACAGGACCCTATGTCGTCGATAAAGACGTTTTGATTTACTGATAAAGTTCTCTCTCTCACTTTCAGCAATTTATTTTCCTTTTTTCCCATCAGAATTGCACACTATTCTTTGTTTGTGTATAATAACAATGTCTTATCTGATGTATAAAACTAAAATTTCTCCTTAAAATATCTTGATCTCATAAAAAAATAAAAGAGGTTGTCAATTGATGCTAATCTCCACTGATAATATCAATATATATCAAAAAGTCTTTCACATAGAACTAAAGAGATAGCTTAAAGTTTGCTTAAGATGAAGTAGTTTTTATGTGAATTTTACCCATTTTGTGTAGTTTAATAATAGAAAATGTAAATTTATTTTAAATACCATAATTAATTAAATCTAGAAATTAGTCTGAAATATCATTAACTAATCCCGTTAATGTTAATTTTGAAAACAAAGTATTCGCTATTTAATACCATTTCTCACTTTGTAATTATTTTAGTGCAATAATTCCTATTTTTAAGTAAATATATTGTATGCTTAAAGTACTTATAAACTGAACATAAAAGTAAATACACTTCGAACAAAATATTTCAATGAAAAAATTAATTTATTTCCGCTGTTCTTATTAGTGTAAAAACAATAAGCTTATTTTCAAAATTTAAGAAGCATTGACACTAATAATTTACCTTGATTTTAAATTGTTTTAAAGTAAACTTAAAGAAAGGAATACTGTTGTTTTAGACTCTTTTCTTAATATTTTTACATTTTTCCTTATATATGTAAGAATGTTTATATATTCTTAATACGTATTATGTTAAATGTAATAGAAGTTTAAGCAAACAGCTATTTGAGTTTAATTGCTATAATTCTTAACTTACTTTGAGACTCATTTCTGGATCTTTTTTTCCACAAATTTAAATTGTATTTTTAAACTTAATAATATACCTTATATTTTATTTAAAATTTTTTTTTAATTGAGGTTAATTTGTCTACATAATTGGTCTTTAAACCTATGCATAAGCATCAGTTTTGATAATTTATCCTGGTGAAAGAATGAAATATATTTTTATTACTAACTCAAACGTAGAAATTTCATGTAAATATGGATAACAAAAATCACTTAGAACCATGAACTAAATCCAGCTATACATCATTTAACAACTGCCTAGTGTTTGTTATTTCTTCCGATTTTTTAAAATGTTATATTGATTTCATTAATTTTGAAAATAATTTCATTGACTCAATACAAATTGTTGCCCATTTCGAACCTTGTTCCTACAACCATTTCTAATTTATATTTCAAGCATTGATTTCTAAATTTGATATTTATTTTCTGATTACTGACACCTGCTTGCATTTTGGACATGGTTTTTTGAATTATTCAACTGTTGCGAACTCAAGCACTCAGCATGTCCTCGCGAACCTCGTCTGTCGAGACCACATCGACCCAAAAACCGGAGTCCTTTTTCACTTTTATTTGCTCGCACTCCTCCAAAGTCGCTGGAATGTTTGCTCTCGTGCGAGAGAGGTACAGATAAGACTCTTAGGCAGGACTCCGACTAGTCTGCGCGCAGGTAGGCCACTATCGGCCTATCTGCAGATCGGTAAATACTCATTTCCGGGTTTAAATCTCGGTCTTTTAGGCGGAAAAAACAGATAATGGCGGGTTGTTTGCTTACCACTACCTTTATCTGTTTCATGGCCGGACCTAAATGATGGTTTAACAAAACTTGGAAAACGGCCACATCTCCCCACAAGACTAGTTTCTTTTCCACTATCACACCATTAAAAGGGCTGCAAGGTTTTTGGAGGAGCGTATTTACGGTTTTGGATTCTTTTTGGAAAAATAAGCAAACTTATTTTGGGGAGGAGAAGCTGAAGACTAATTTAAAATTAATGTAAAAATGATGGGTATTGATGTAATTAGAGCAGAGATTGATGAAACGGAGGCACAGTATTTTTTTTTTAAATATGTGTATAAAAAGTTGTAATACTCGCAATCTTCAAAGAATACTGCATAAATACAAGTAAAGAATGTTAAACTTAAATTTGAATTATATTTTTAAAATTAAAAAATTCTTTTTCTTTCTATTTAAATGTATATATTTTTTCAAAGAACATGTAAAGTACATTTAATACTGTGAAAATACAAATCAATGTTTCATTCTATTGTAAACCTAATTGCATAAAGCATAATTGTTTTAATGAAAATGTTTCGCGATTTTTAAAAGAAATTATTTGTCGAATTTGACCGAATAAAATTAGATTAGTGATTAGCTCAGAAATAAGAATAACCCTCCACCTCTAAAAAAAAAATTAAAAATTTTTTTTGGCTGAAAAGTATAATTTATGATATAGCGCAATGATTCAAAAGATAGTATACTTTGAAAATGTTTTAATACTAACACGATAAATGAAGTTGTTACAAAATTTCTCATGTTCTTAAGAATTTTTTTGTAACTTATATAGTTAAAAAAATATATACTTTAATATTCTTAAGCATATTTGTTAGGGTCATTTGCACATACAAAAAGGGTTTCAATCTATATCTGTATAAGTTCTCAAAATTATACTTTGCATTCGTAAAAAATTTTCATATTTCTATGGAAACTTTTGTTTCTTAAAAAACTGGAAACGTCCTTAAATTATTTTTTTTTTTATAAAACATTGGAATTATAAATTTCTCTGCATTACTTTAAAACCCGTGGCGGAGCGGAGGAAACCTCTAAAGGGGCCGCATCTGGCCTGGCACTCATTTTTTCGTATTACTAGATTATTAAATCAAGTTTAAAACTACATTTACATTTCCTATTGAAATTAAATTTAAAAATTTGATCAATTTTGAAACCAATTCAGTCATAACAAAAACTTATGTGCATTACAGAATACTTCTTAAAATTTCTCTTCCCATTTTTCCAAAAAAAAATTTAAGAAATGTTTCTACCTTTTCTGGGTTTTATGTTACACAATCGAAAGCTTTAGTTTACATCTCCTATTAGTTTCCCAGATATTTTAGTACATTTATTATCATGTATCACATATCAAAGTGAAATATTAATTAATTAATTAATTTGCTGATACTACCTTATATTTGTTTTATAGGCTATAAAATAATATAAAATCTATTCAAATAAATGTATTTACTTCAATACTGAAATATATCCTGTGTGTGAAGCTGAAGAAGTTGCTTAAGCGACATACAAAAAATATTGCTTATAACTTTCTGCTCAAAATAAATTCTCCTTCGTCAAAAATACTCCTCCTTTACCCTCTTATACGAAACCGGAATTTTTCTAATAAAAAGAGAAGGGGGATGCACTTTTAATTTCCTGTCGACTTAATGAATTTGGTAGAGAATCCGATCAACCGAAGTGGGTATTACAAACCAGACTGGCGTCAAATAATAATTAAGTGTGTAATAGCCAGAGGGTTAACCGTCTAACTAAAAAGTCATAAATCGAAAGAATGGAAGCAGAAAAAAAACCCCTAAGAATTAGGATTTTTTTAAGCAAAAAAATGTGAAAAATAATCGTTAGATAGAAAGTAAATTCCCTAGAACGTACTAATACCTTCAAGTTTCAAATGTTATCTGGGATTTCTAATTTGAAAAATAATATTAGCGAAATTCAGGAGGGAAGAAAAAAGTAGTACCTTCATAAAAAACGTAAATGTAAGCTGTCCTTTTTACGTATATTTTTTGTTACACTAAAATATCTCATTTAGTTTAACCTTATTAATTCATTAATTTTTAGATTCATTAATTTTCTATAGATTCGGTTTTTTATTTTATTAAATGAATATTAATTATAATTTATCTCTTGCATTAAGGCCACTTTTAATTGACAGTACCTTTTTGAAAAATTACAAAAGATTCATGTACTATATTCATATTTTTCTTGTGTAAATTTTTTCCATTGCTCACATGTTACGGCTGTATATTATTTGTAGATAAAATAAATTTCTTATGAGGTGCATATTATTTTTGACATCAAGTGTTCAAGTAATTAATAAAAAGTATATTTCATAGAATTTCATTTTCTTATGACAAGCTAGTTAGTTTGGTTAAAAAACTCCTAAAAAATTGTTGAATTTAATTACTTGCAGAGACATATCATATTTTATGTCTTTATCAATACAAAAATATTCGCTGTATAAATTCTCCATGTTATTAGTTAAAAAATGATATAAAAATACGGTACTTTGGGCAAAAAATGTGGTGTTTATAATGTAGCAAAAAAGTTAAGACAAAATCAATATAACTTTAAAAGATCGATATTTTCCATTAAAATGATTTTTTAAGAAAATAAATTCAAATTCTTAATGTAATTATTATAAAACATCAAAGTAGTGTACACAAAAATTTCGAATAAATATACGTTACGATACTGTATACGTTGTATTGAATATTCAATCTGTGTTCATCTGCTTAAATAAATTATTCTAAATGAAATATTCATGCACAATCAATTAAATTAAAATATAAGAATGATTTTTCTTATAATAATAACAAATAATTAAAAGAGAGATAATTTTCATGAAAATAATCAAATGGTTCGAATTCATAATCTAATAAAATACTGCAGATGATAAATATATAATATGGCTTACCTCTTAAAGAATGCATCGAAATTCATTTTTGAATAAGTTGATGAAAATCGTTCGCTTAAACATATTTATTTTTGTCTACAGTAAAAATAATGAGTTTTATTAGCACTTTATATCCATTTAATGTTCCATTCAATTTTCATAATTGTATCGATAAAAGTTTAGAAGTGTTTTCAAAATCGGCATATTCAGAAATTTCAATTACAATATACTTTTAATCAAACCCGAATTACGAAATTTTAAGCGAAATTTAAAAAATAAAGGTATAATTTTTAATGAAATTGTCGAAATTGTTAACTGTAATGTTTTATGGCATAACGATATTCCAAGAATAAAAAAAAAAATATATCAAATAAAACGTATTCAACATTATTCATCGTTGCCATTTTTATTTAAAGAAATTATATTGCTTTGCATTTTAAACTCATTTCTAAAATAAATCTACAATTTCTTTTTATTTTATTTTATTTATTTATTTTTATCATTTTTACTTAGAAAAAGTTGCATCTTTTTTGTATATATCATTTCTTTTGTATAATTTATTATATTTTCCTGGATTTTAAATTGCATAAAAAAGAACATCTGATTTTTTAAGCAAACGATTTTTCTTCAAAGTTTTTCTAATTTAAATTACTAACTTCTGCTTTAATAAAAAAATTAATATTTTTCGATTGCATCAGCAAAATCTTGCAGACGATACATTGTACAGTTTTTTTTTTCTTTCCTTTATTTTTCTCGTATACCATGAAATCCGATTTTTAATACATAAAAAGAAGTATAATGAGGTTATTCGTGATGGTCGTCTTAGTAAACGTTTAAAATACGAAAACTATTATTGTTATTCCAGATTATTTTGCGTAATAATTAGACTGAACTGTTAGACTTGCAAAGTTTTGTAACAATTTCCCGTTAAGGATTGTCATCTTATCATTTTATGAATGGCATTTAACTACACAAATGTTTCAAGAATTAGCATGTTACCAATTCCCAGGCGTTTTGATGTTCATTTAAATAAGTCTAACCTTTTACTTTTCAGACTTTTAAAAATAATCCCTATTTATTACATGATACTTAGTGAGGATTACGTACTTAAAGTTAATGAAGGATTAAATATAATTTATGATGTCATATTAAAAAAAAGAAAGGGAAAAACATCATGTCTGAAACATTTTTTTCTGGGTATAACTTAGGAGTGATTTTTCCCAGCAAAAAATGACCAGTTCGCGCATAAATTATAAGGCAGAGAGGGGGGAAAAAACCAATTCAATCAAACCGGCAAAGTATGGAACAATTATTTTTCACTTTATTAATCACAACCTTAACTGCGATGTTGGAGGTAAGTAAAAATAACCAAAAAGACCAGAAGCTGAACTTTGATGAAGAAAAGAAGGGGAAAAAAGTTCGATGAGAAGCAACATATAGCAGCAGCAGCAATAACAAAAAAATAATATTTTCCTTTTACCCTTAACACTTTACGTTACTCTCCACGCTAACCACGGATTAATTGATTTTTACCCCTCCCCACCCTAAATTTGCGAATACATCAAGAAAAGTTCTTTCTTTTTTTGTTTTAAAAATACTACGTCTATGATAATTAAAAAGCTAAGGGCCAACGTGGGAAATAGAACTGGCGTAGAACACGTGGCCAGATTTGAGCGCGAATCACGAAGGCACTTTCTAAAGTCACGAACAAGACCAAAGGTCAGCGCCCCATCCCATCACTCCCCCCTCCCCTTTCTCTTCATCAAGCAATCTTTTTTTATTATTCTTATTTACCATTATGCTGCTTTATTTTTTATTATTATTTTTTTATTCAAACCGTAAGGGTTCCGTGGGAAAAAAACTAGAGAAGTAATAAATAGTGAAGGCAAGAAAAAAGATCCTAGAACAGCTTCCGTATTACTCGCATGTATTCTTCACTACGAGCGAAGGTTATGTTTGGGGTCTGGTGCAAGTCATTTGTTTCTTCTGTAACGATATTTTGATTAGGAATAATAATAAAAAAAATGATTCGTCGGTAAACAGTGGACAGAGGTCATTAGAAATCATGACTCGTCAATAAGGTAGTTTTTATTTTGCAATATTTCTCCCCCCCCCCCTTTAAAATCGGTATTGAAGGGAGGGTTGAATTAATTTTGTAAAAGATTTGTGAATGAAATAGTAAAGTTTAAAAAAGGGAAAGTGTAGAGAGAGTGCGATGACTTATAAAGTGAATGTCATTCACGTGGTTTGTATTTAAAATTGTTAAAAAAGGCTAATTTTGACAGGTGGACTTAATCATTTAGTTTCTTTATTATATTAAAAAAATTGCTTTCATTTAAGTTAAATTTGGTATGCTTATAAATGAATATTTAATAATTTTGTTCACTATTAAACCAAATAGTTTATAAAAATATGCAATCATGTGACGTCATAGTCACGTGATAACTACAATCACGTGTTTCCAGCGAATCAGCTAAAAAGCCCATGTGACATCATAGTCACGTGATAAATACAATCACGTGTTTCTAGCGAATCAGCTCATAAACTCATGTGACATCGTTATCATATGATAAATGCAATTACGTGTTTTTAATCGATTCGTTTATGCGCTTCATCGTTGCCAACTTTTGCGTTTTTTAGAGACTTTCTTTCTAAATCTACACATTTGTCAACAAAAATAACGCACACAGTTAAACAAAATGCACTTGATTTAAAAGTACATTGTAATATAATTTTTTTTTCGTTCTGAAGAACTTTTTGTTGAATAATACTTGAACATCTTTGCTAATCTATCAAATTTAAAACTGTATCGAAATTTTATAGGTAAACAACAAGTACATGTTTAAAGCCGATTTTGAATCCAATGGAGAACACTTAAATACATTTATCATGTAATCGTCCTGCAACTAGCTCATTTTAGTATGAGTTTAAATGTAATAAAATAAAAATAAATTTACGTAAATGATGTTGGAATCAATAATAGTATGATATGATGAAATATCTTTTTGTACTCATTGGTAAGAATAGTATTTATCCGACCACGGCACACTGTTGATCTATGTATAAAAGTTGAATTGTTTTTTTAAATTTAAACATCGTGTCTTTTAATTTTTCTAATAGTACTTTCATTAATACTCCAGATGAAAAAGTACTCTCGAAAAATCTCCTTTCTCAATGAATTCCGCATAACTTATTTTAAGAATTATTTTCGCGTTAATTTTATTTATCGTTCTTAAGACTTTTAAAGTTTTGCTTCCATTTGTTTTTTTTTGTAAATTTAACTAAAATGTTAAAACAATGAGTTTCAAGGACAAAACTTTGACCACAAGGAAATCTTTCTTGTGATTATTCTGCTTAAAATGCAAAACACTGTCACGCGACGCATTTTCCTCATCCATTTTGCATGCAAATTTATGAATTTAAAATTCGCGGAAGAAATTATATTATTATATTCCAAGCTTTATGAAATTAACTTGAAGTCAAATTCACATAAGAGACAGTTTCAATTTTAATTACCTTACATATTCTCATTAGTTTCATTTATAGTTAAGAATTTCAAGTAAATCGATTTATCATAAATTTTCTTATGCTATATCTTTAAAACTATTAAAAATTTTGATGCAGGAATCTCATAAATATCTGATTTGAAAGAGGTATCAGAGTTTCGTTGCAAATATCGTATATTTAAATTAAAGATTTAAATTGAAGCTTGTGAAAAAACTACGGTATTTATTTTCCAATATTAATGAAATTATTAGATTAATTATGGTTATTATTTTTTTTTTTATTTAAGAAACTAGTTTTCATGCATACAAATTAGAACAAAATGCATAAACATTTAATATATATGCGTGAATTTGTATACTTAAATGTAATGGTCTAAGTTCTGCATTCATTGATTAGAAACACGTGCTTGAAGTTATCTTGAGACTATGACGTCACATGAATTTAGCCCACTGGTTTATTAAATTAAGCAATTATCAAAGAGTTAAATGTAATTAAGCAATTTATCAAAGAGAGTCATGATTATAAAAATTGTGTACTCCAAATTTTTTTCAATTATACTTCAAAGTTTACATGTGTTCTATACTGATTTAAAATTTATTACGTATAGAATATTACAAATTTTCTAATAAATAAAAATGTAGTCATTTCAGACTTAATGGTCTATAACAATAAAGATGAAAGATACACAACACATAGACAGCACAGGATTCTGTATTTAAATTAAAAACTTGTTGTGTAGTGGAGCTAATATGCAATAAATCTGTAGAGGCTCTAAATCTTCACGCTAACATGCCGTTAAAGATACCAATTTCAGGTGTTTTCCCTCCTTATCCCTTGGTCATATTTCAGAATTACTAGGTCCGTTGATGAAAGGCATGTTGTTTCAGAGTGTGACGTTAATATGCAAGCAATCAATCAATTAATCAATCTGTATTGAAATATGTGTGTGAATTCAGTTCCTATACAATTTGGTAGACTTTAATACATGTCAGATGTTTGCTTACGTTTGTGCATTCCACACAATATTAATGCTATTTCGGTAAATTCATTAAGTAAATGTTCCAGTCAAATGTTCCACTTCCAGTCCACACTGTTCCAGTTTGTAATAACTGCCACAGCACAAGTATGGATTACATAATTTCGTCCGAAAAATAATTCGATTCTAAACGTTATTTTTATTAATTTAAGCTAATTAATCTACTAAGTTTCCGCTATATTTAAAACATGGCTAACTTAATAGGACAAACAGATAAAAATAAACTCTCTCAAGAAAGAACAAATTGAAGTCGCATCATTATTACTTAGTTATTAAAGTGGCGCTAATTTTCGTTGATGTAATAAAGAAAGAAAGAAAAAAAAAGCCTCGAACCGCGAGTTCGCGAAATCCATGAAGTGGAAAATACTATCGAGTAACAAAACGCAGGAGAAACCCCGTTGACACCTAATATCATTTAATGTAACTTAACGTTGCGGATCGGTTGCTTTTCACGAACCAATGATGGCAGAAGCGGCGCGTGTCGGCTGGATACGCTTTCTTTCGAATGTTACAGATAGCTACATTGTATCAATGTTGCGGGGAGGTTGTTTGCAGAGATCAGTCCATTTGCGTGGAACAGTTTTCTGTAATGTATAGTAGTAATGCTTTCTCTATGCTAAAATTTGAGCTAAATTTATTCCCCAAACTCTATCGATATATCGAAATAAAAATTATATATTTTTATGTGTAACAGGCTGCAGATTGGTGTTTTACCATTGCAGACATAGTACATTCTCGAAAGCTGGTATCTCTTTTTATTAGTGTGGCACTCTATAGGCGGATACCAGTCAAAACAGGTAGTTTTGACACTCAGTTTCCACTTTAGAGGGAAGCACCTGAGCTCGGACGATGTGAACCTCTACTAGGATTTAATTTTGCCGAGAGCACTCAAGCCAAACAGAATATTTTGCATGTCATATAATCATATGACACGGCTGTTGTCGATATTCTGCATCATGAAAATCCACCGACTTGGATCGGGGTTGAACCCACAACTTTGGGTTAAAAAGGCCATCTACAAGCCAACCACGCCACCCAGCCAAAGCAACCCATGCCATAGCAAATTCCTGGCCTTAAGAAACAAGATTGCAGGTTTAAACTAAGTTTTGCGGCTAGCCAACCTTCACCTGTGATTTGCCTATACTCTGGACTATAAGGAATATTAAGAGAAATTTAAATATTATAAATAAAAACACAATACTATTAATATATAAGGACAAAATTATAACCTACTATTAATTACTAGTACACAGAGCTAAAATCTCTGCAATAAAACTATATTATATATATATATATATATATATATAGGGTTATTCATAATTCTTCCCGAGTTTCGAAGCACTATAGTAAAAAATTAAGAAAAATACTGCAGAACAGAACATTTGAAAAAAATACAGAAACAATTAAAATTTTATTTATATACTTTAGAAGTGTTCTTTGTATGAAACATTGGTCACACGGAATACTATAATGCGATAGTCTAGTTCCCGCTATACTCAACTCAACATGGTATTTTCAACGTTAATAACAGCACGTGTTATCCTGTCACCAGGGAGGTTTTAAGGCATGGGCCAACTGGGCCCGTGCCCAATGTGGGGGCCTCGTTTTGTTGTCCGTCTTAATAAAATCATGATCCGAATAATTTTAATGGTCAAATATTATTCCCGTATATATTCTCCGAGAAAGAGAGAATTTCAAATTTCCTGTCGAATGGCAAAAGTAGCAAGATTGCATTACTATATGATGACCGTTGTCCATGTCTAGGCCTAATACCATAAACAATAATTCAACTCATTTAGTCGAAATGTGGCCATCGGTCTATCCGGTATGTGTCTAGGTGTTTTAGATAGTGAATCATGCACATTTATTTGTTTCAAATTGCCGTTTGAAGGAGTATTTGACAATGCTTGCTATATACTGCCTACTTTTAAATATCTCAGTTAGGACCTACTTTTGCATTGGGCCTCAAAAAAAAAATCTTGAGATTTCCCTGGACCCAGAGCCTCAGAGAGGTAGGTACATGTCGTGCAGTTTTGCTGCATCCTTCTGCAAAGAAGGTACAAAAAACTTGGTCTTATGTAAAAGGCCAAGTTTTTGGATAATACGGATAACTTGGAAAGTATAAAATGTGCTATCAATAACGATGATAGCACCATATTGAGAGGAGCCTGGCGGTATCTGGACTGTCGCATTATTGTATTCCCTATGACCAAAGATTCCCGCATAGCACACCTATGGTATGCAAGTAAAAGTTGAATTGTTTTTGTATGCGTTCAAATGTTCTAATTTGCTGTATTTGTCTTAGTTCTTTTATTATATCACTTTGAAAACCGGCAGAGAATTATGTATGCCTGTATAAGCTTGTGTAGGCACACTAAATTCCAAAACCTGGCTTCAAATCGTGCCAGATTAAGAAACTCAATAAGTGGCGAATATGCTTCGTTAGTATAAAAGGACATAATTTCTCAATAAAGACTAGATTTAATCTTTCAGATTAGATTTAGCTAGTTTGTTCTGTATTCGAATAATTGGTACTAAAATAAGTATGTGGAATAGTTTAAGTTAATATAACTCTTTCGAATAAGGATTATTATAAGATTTACTCGTTTCGTAATCTCTAAATAGTGGATTGTTGATAACGGCATCCGACTGAGAAAAAAGTTCTGTAAATCTTTTCAGCTGAGGTTTTTCTGACTTCAAATTGTTAAGTAGTTTCAGTGGCTAGCTTAGAGAAGTGGTGTTCAAACTGTGTTTTTCGGAAACTTGGGGTTTCACGAGGCACTCTCAGAAGTTCCACAAATCAAAGTAAAAAAATCAAAAAGAAAATTATAAATGTGTATGCAAATTGAATTAACATTCTCTATGAAGTTTGAATAACCACAAGTATCTAAAACTCAACCCAGTCGTTGACTGAACATTTTATTTATACATAATAACTTTATCTTGTGATACTTTTAACTATTATTATAGGATATAATAAAGTATTATTCAAACGTTTTTTATTTATATATACTGCCTACAAGATGGTGATTATTCTATTGTTTACTATCTCGGGTTCGATGATATAATTTTATACTCCTTAGTATAATGTTTCACCAAACTAAATGATTTTCTAATGGAAAATATGTGTTTTTCATTTGTGGGAAAAAATACCTATAATGAAGAAGGAACAAAATGTCGACATATCAACAGATTCGACATTAAAATTTAAGCAGGGACAACCCTAAATTTTAGGCTGCAAATTCGTACAAAATAGACAGGATTTCTCACACAGCTATAAACATTTTAATGCCGTTCTGAACAATGTATTTAAGTGTAAAATATTTTTCAATGTACTTGGCTACAAAAATAAAATATAAAAACAAATTAAAGTCTGAATGTGAAATGCGACCTCAAATAATTTCAATTCAACAGTTGGTGTAAAAAAAATGCAAGTACATGCCCCAGTTGTTCAATATAATGCACGAGTAGGCGAATCACAAATTAATGCTATTAATGTGGGAATATAAGCTACATTAAAATCTTTTAATAATAAATACAATATTTTTTTAAAATTTTCTTTACATAAGGTCCCTATAACGTGTCGATTTTCTTTAAATATTATTTTAAGATATAATCTTTCAAGTGTGATGTGGGGTTCCCCCAAAAATTCTTATAAATCCAAGTGTTCCGTGAGTCGAATAAGTTTGAAGACCGGAATGTATGCGAGAACCCCTTATAAGGTGTAATTTAGACTTTTAAACCAATGTAGAATCTCAATTTTTGACACACGTCCCGACGTGACCTTCTAAAAATTTGGTATATTTTAGCAATCGCTCTGCGATGTTATATAGTCAACTCTTCAAAATGGTTCTGAACTGATTTTTATAAAAATGTTTCTTCTCTCAGCTTGTAAGAATATACAAAGAAAAATAATTTTTATTATTTCCTAGGCCCTGTGTTCATTGAATTACAGACTTATATTTGGATATAGAAAATAGATTACAATAACAAAAATACTACTATTATTAATTTTTTAAAACACACTTCGTTTTTTCTGAATGGATTTGCAATCGAATTATTTCTTACGAGCTATACTCCGATAAGTAATGTGATAATCTCTTTGTTAGTAATTAATTACTATTTTCAAAGGCAAGATCAATACATTTTCTACGTATAAAAAGATTACTATTTCAGAAGGATGCTTCCTAATTTTGAAATTTCTTGGATAATAACTATTTAATATAGTTAGAAAAGAAGATATATGAATGTAACAAAGAAAAACACCTTAAACAGCACCGAGGAAAACCTGTATCGTAATACTTTATAATATTTTGTAATAATATTTTTGAATAAAAATTGGACATATAATTGTTAAAGTTGTAGATAGCATATACAAGGTATCATGATATTTTATGATTAGAATGAAAAGTGAATCAAGATAAAGGAAATGCCTTATTTATATGAGTAACTTTAAAATTACAACCAGACTTTCCCTACTACAAGACTACTACTACTTTACTACAAAACTGCTAATAATTTCCTTCGTGTAATCTTACAATTTAAATGCATAATTAGATATAAATACATCGGGCATTTGGAACTCATAACTTTATATGATTATTTAACGAATGTAACATGTGGTTTTTATCCTTATTTCATTAAAACTCATTGTAACTATTTATTGTTTATGGGCTACAATTACGCAATGTTACTTTGAGCTCCAAATTATCTCCTTAAAATTCAACAGAAAAAAAATACAAAACTTTTCCTTGTGGTTTATGTCTTTCATGTAAACAGTAATTTCCTTTGAAACGATTTTAGTATATTTAGATGAAATGTAAGATATAAGCATTTCCCGATTTTGTAACTTTTACAGTTTTATAGTATTTCGTAATAATATGTGTTGTAGAATATGTTTTAAGGCAGTGTTTTTGAAGAACCCGTATGAAATTTGTGTAAAGAAGGATTTTTTTTTCATTCTTTTTAAAAACTGTTCATATCTCGGTGGTATTATTTTCAGTTAACTTCAAAAAAGTGCAGGAAAAACTATTTATATACTTAGTATATATTTTTGTTATTTTATATTTATAATAAACAAATAAATAACAATGTAATTGAACAATGATGCAATTGAACTAAATTGATTCAAAAGTAGAACGAAGTCATAAACATAGTCGAAAAACCGACTAAGAAATTTTCAAAGTATTAGTTTTAAAATTTCTAGAAAAAAATGCGTACTAATAATTATAACGCAAATAAAATACTCCCAAAAATGAAGAACGTAAAAAATGAATTTATTGCTTTATAAACAAAGTTACGATGAAAGAATAATTCTTTCTGATTCGATTTTTTTTTCTTTGTAAAATTTTAATATAGTACAGTAGAGCACGCGGTAATTTTTTAAGGGGGGGGGGTCCAAGGTCGAAAGTCCACTGTTCTCGTACCATGCTTCAATACGCCGCCCAACATATTCTTTTAATTTTGTCGATTTTGGGGAACAAAAAATTAATTAATTTCTTCTAAATCTAAAGTTAAAATTAATTAATGAATAATTAGCGGTTCTCAGTCTAAAATTAATTAACGAATAATTAGAGGTAATTAATAAAATTAACTATTGAAAACAAATACTTAATTGATTTTTACGTACTATATACATAGAATTATAATCAATCGGGGGCAAAATCAAGGGCTTTTGGGGATGTTCGAACCCCCAAGACCCCCCTTGTGTGCGCCATTGATATAGTATGATTATAATGTTGTGTATTTGATATTTCTAGAATTACTTTTCTGGTTATTTATAAATTTCTTATCAAAGCCGCAAAACATTTTAACAAGATGTAAAAATTAATTTCAACCATTTTTGCTTTTTTATTTGCCACAAAACTTTCAGAATTCGTTTCCTCATTTCAAGCATTGAATTCCAGTACTTCCGTCAACAAGTCCTTTGATTACAGGACAATAAATTCTCTCAAAGAAACGTCATTGACTACAATAGTATTTCTTTGCAATTTCAAGGCTTTTGAAATCATTCTTTGGTGCCCTATGTCCTTACGACCTTGAGCATACTTCTTTCCATCAAACTACACACCTTAGCCCGGCGAACCTAATGCCCTCACCCTGGAACAAAATGTTTGAGGGGGGAAAAAATTCTGTCTTGTGAAAGAGTCATGAAAGAAACATCCCACAATGAGAATCAGGTATTTCACGGGTGCCACTTTGCCTGATGACAGATCTTAACATTTTCGGAAGCAAACTTGAAATATGGACTCACAGTCAACAACCTGTCACTATGAATGGATAGCTGGATTTAAGATGTGAGAGGTTAGCAGGCAGGATGGGGCCACCCATAACGGGTCCGCTGTTGTAGGGGTCAGATTCTTCCCAAGAAAAATCACGGGGTGACTTTATAAGTTTCTTTTTGTTCTAACAATTGTTGTGATACTGTTAAGAGTTGTCAACTGGTAATCCTCGACGTGTATTGCACTGACTGTCCCCGCCAAGAAGCTACTGTTCAAAAGTTGAGTAATATTAGTTCGTTACAGATGCTTTTTTGGATATGTTTCGTTTAAGTCTTTGTTATACTTTTTTTCCCGCGAACCTCTTGCAAAATTTGCGCTTCTGGTTATGTGGCTACTAATTGGACGGGATTGGTAAACGTCGGCGGTAGCTTTTTTCTTTTCTGCGAGGGATTAAGGTGGTCGAGATTCATTTGTCTTCATAAAAGTTGACCGAATCCGTGACCGAAAATAGAATAATTCTATTGGTTGAAGACAGAGATAGCATTTTTACTTTTCAACTGAAAAATGATTAATTCATTCTTAAATGTCTTACATTCTTTAAGGTTTTCGACTACGTTTGGCACCGTGATTTTGCAAAAGCGTACAAACTAATATTTTTTTCCATATTTAATATCACTTAGATTAGAATTCCCGTATAAAATGTTTTTATAATATTATTACAATAAAAAATTATTTAAATGCAATATTTTAGCAAAAAATGGACATAGAATTACCTATTTTCAAAACATTCTCCTTTTTACGGAAATTGCTTCTATAATATTTGCTTATCTGTAGCTCAGATCTCTGTAAGGAGACTGAGTGTGAACCAGGATTTTTAAAATATATAACTTAGATATGTATTTATCCATAATTTAATGCATCAAAATGGAGAAATTTTAACAAGAAAAACCCGATAATTATTTTAATTGGTAGAAACTCTAAAAAGAATGTGAATTTTTCAAAAATCCTAGTTCGGGCTCTATGGAGAAGTCTTAGTAATAAATAAGCAAAATATTACTATTATAGAGATATTTTTCATGAAAAAAAGGTTATGAAAATAGATAAGTAAGTTAATTTTTACCAAAATATTGCATTTAAACAATTGTTTCTTGTAATTATATTCTTAAAAAAATTTGCTCGTGTATTTTAATCTAAGTGACACTAAATATTAAAAAAAAAATATTCGTTTGTAAGCTTTTGCAAAATCACGGTTCTGAATGCAGTCAGATACCTTAAACATCTTGGTACTTTTTACAGAAAAATAAAATTATAGAGTTTGATAAAATGTTATTTGGACAATGTTCTGAAATGCTTAATGTTAACATAAGCAATAAGAGAGAAAAGACGCGAGCTTATTAATATTATTATTAATCGCCAAATATTTATATGAGAAATTGTGTTTAGAGATAGAAAGAACATCACATTTACAGGGATAAACAAATTAGATAAAGCAAAACGTTGCAATTGATATTGATAACTATCAAGGTCAACAAGCTGATAGATGTTTTTTCTATTCAATCACTAAAAACAGGGCAAATGTTGAATATTAAATTTTAGTATTCATGAAAGAATGGAAAATAGACGCGTTTTATCCAAAAAGAAAAAAAAAATAATGCTTCAATTCGTTTTGAATTGAAATGAGATATATTAAAATTGATTTACGAATGCAAGTGATGCTTTTTAAAAATGAAACTATTTTAAAATGGAATTATCAATTTTTTTTTAAAAAGATGTTAATTTTATGTACGTTTCCAAATTAGACATTATATATAAACTAATTGCCAAAGTTCTTTATAATATTTTTTTCAAAGTTGATTTCATATTCCTTGCAAAACACGTTTTCATGATCGTTCCTCATTCCGACGAAAAATTACAAAATAGTCTATTTAAACTATTTTAGAAATTTACATAAAATATATGTCTATATTAATTTTTAATTTTTAGAATCAATAACTTTGAAAAAAAAATTCTTGCGATTAGTAAGGTATAAAAACTTTAAATGTAAAATACAAAGTTAATTTAACAAAATAATATATCGGTGCATTTTGAATAGCGTGAAAAAAAATGCATTTTAAAACTGGAATATTTATTAATCTTTTTTTTAAAATTATTAATAAAATTTAAGTGAAAATACTCGAATAAAAATAAATGGACTTTTATTGGTCTCCTTTATTATTTTTTCTTGTAGTTGTCATTAAATTTTCTTTATTTTAAGACATTATTTAGAAGAGAAAAAGGGTTATTCCATTGTCGCTAAAAAAAATCAAATAAACGTACTCTTTTTTCGCGATCAGGTGAGATTTATTTTCGCATTTTTACACTATCTTTTTTGTACCTTATCTTAAATGTGGTGTTTGGATTCCTTATCGCAAAATATTCTCAACTAGCAAGAGTGGCACTAATTTTGATCTTCTTTATCTATATTCAAGAGAAGGTGACAGAGCATAAAATTCTGATCTTTTTATCGCTTTTTTTTCTCTCGTGGTGTTTTTTGTATATATATTTTTTTATTTTTTAATCTGTACCTGATGCTCTTTCTACATCCGATAACCAGGGGGTAGGGTCGAGACGCCACTTATGAGTCGACCTTGTACTTTTGTTCAACCTTGTTACAAAAGAGCTTTTGCAAGCAGACAAGCATGTAAACAACTGCGCTACATCTTTGTTTCTCTTTTATTGCTGTCTCTTAAAGGGATTAGTTAGTTAATTTGCATGTCACTGCTGTTATTTATACGCATTTAAAATAGTATTTTGAATCTTCCCCGGAAAAAATCCATTGAATTTCGTGACTGAAGTGTTTTTTTTAAATGTCTTTTCTAGATATGCTGGTTGGCGTTTCACTTGGAACTTTTCTTTGTTCCGCTATTTATCGTTAGTGTTGTTTTTTAATTAAATTTTTAACTGTGATTTAAATGAGGAACCGTCAAAATTAAAGCTTTATGTGCATGGAATGAAAATTGGTTACATCATAGCTATCTCGAATTGACTATTTTTTTAAAAAAGTGATTGTTCCTTTTTAATACGCTTTTATTAGCTTCGCCTGTATGAAACGGAATCTTTGAACTCGATTTTTACCCACTTTAAAAGATCAGATTAATTCGAAATTTTGAACACTTGTCAAGAACCGATGACAATACAATAATTAAATAATTTTTTTCCATTGTCCTGATTAGGATAATTAGGATTAACAATTTCCTATTTCCAGATTTGAAGACTAATTTCAGATCCCATTTCTAGATTTGGTGACTAAGATTACGTTACAGCCCTAAGGCGAAAAAGTTCATCGTTAATACAAATACAACAAACAAACAAAGAGTGTTTTTTATGTGAAATTTCTTACTTTTATTTCGATTAACTATAAAAGCAGGTTTATTAGTTTTTTAAACTTTTATTAAAACTTTATTTTGAGCGCTTATAAAAACTTAAATTTATTTCTCAAAACAATTTCATTTTAGATAAATTTATTTGCCTTAGTATGCCCCATTTTAGTTCAATATACATACCAACAGATTAGAGGTCTGCACCTCTTTTTAAAATGATTTCATTCATTAATTAATTTTGCTTCTCATTGTAAATTCAGTAACTTTAAATAAAATAGAATATTTTGACAAAACGTATGCAGTTTCCCCATTTGCAGTTGCTTCAGTTAATTTTTATTTTGTAGTTTACGAGAAAAGAATATGTTGTATTATCGAATCATAAAAATCGATGAATATAAGTTAAATAAATAGTGAAAGTTTTATTCAATTTATTTATTGTGTGGATTTCATATCTACAGCTGTAAGCACATTTAATTTTAGAATCAGTTTAATGAGACAAAGGTTCCCTTTCAGACTTTCCTACAATTTTTTTTGAAATCAGAATTCTCATTACACTTATTCTCACTTACTTATTGAGATTCTCATTACAGCCTGCAAATTAAAGTCAGCTAGCCTCATCTATGGTTATTTTTTATCTTCATGCAAGAAACACTTAGCTCACAAATATACATCGACACAAATATAGAAAACATTTTCTACAGATTTGATTTCCTGACTTTCTTTGGGGGAGGGGGTCTCAAAAATTAAAAAAAATCTCTTTGAGGGCTCCATGTGGCACGCCCTTTGTCCACCCCTGTAGCAGATATTGCAGTTTCTTAAAATTCCGCGCATTTATACTTTGGAGCAGCATTTTTTAATTTTTAGATATATTCGCCGTATAACGCGCACCATTTTTGACGAAAAAATCTGATATGTTTGTATACAATGCTGTTATGTTTGGAAGTTATTTATACGAGGTTTTATTTCAGACTTTTGAAAAAATATAGTATACTTTTAGAACTATAACTTTTTTAGCTAATAAGGCATGTCATTTCTTTTAAATAAACAGTACTTCGATATGTGTAAAAGTAAATTTTTTTATGCTGATCTCTTTTGTTATTTTTAAAGCTACCGTTTTTATACCCGGCGTATAACGCGCGCCCTTAAGTTTTGATCTTATTTTTTGAGTTGAAAGTGCGCGTTATAGGCCGGATTTTACGGTAATTAGAAAATGACATTTCAAAAGTTAGTTGCTCCAACAGCAAATTTCTTTTCTCTTTAAAAAAAAGAACCTATTACTTTGCTTCTATTCCATTTTTTCGCTGCCGACTTCTCATCAAAAGTGCATCATCCTCCAGAGTTCATTTCCAGCGTGTCATGCATTTGCTAAAAGTATTTTCCAAAGACGAAATACTTTACTGGTTTATTTCTTAACCCCCAAATCAATACCTGCTTCCTTAAAACCTGCCAACATCAGTAAAAACACTCTAATAAGCACCTGGCTGTAGCGTCTTCTCTTCCACGCGTTAAAGGCAATCGTTTTGGTTGCTTGTGTTTTCTGCTGCAGATCGTAAAGATCGCAAAAGTAGAAGGGCAAAAAAAGAGAATAATGATAATAATAAAAGGCGTAGGGCGTCTCCGATCACGAGCAGAACGGGCACCGGAACCGGTCGGCACTCAAAAAGGTCATGTCCTAAAATTCATTTTTTCGACACTCGGTTCTTCAAGAAATCATCAGAATTCCCCGAATCTAGATGAATTATCACTTTTATAGTCAAAGTCGACTGTCGGATAATTTGGTTTTGGTTTTTATTCGTTTCGTTTGGCAACGACGTGCGTTGAATTGTTTATATGATTAATTGAAGAGTAAATTGTAGATTTAATAGGGTTATGTCCAATATTAAACAGCAAAATTAAAAAAATGTTTAATGAGCTACATTTATGACGGTCCATGATAAAGGCAGTCACGTGTTTTCCATTAAATTGAAAACTATGTTAAGTTTGTGTACTAATATACATAAATATTAGAAATTTTTTTTAAAAAATTCAAATTTTATAATTAGGTAAAGATGTTCAAATATTAAGAAATAAAAAAAAAATCATCAAAAAAGTTTTTAAGATTAAAACAAAAATCTTATGTCATACGTTTGCTTTTAAATAAATTGCATTTTGCGTCCTTATTTGAATTATTATTGTTGAAAAATATAATTAAATAAAGTTTCAGCAAGAAACAAAAGTTGGCAACAGCGATGCACTCAAACTGATAGGCTGAAAACACGTGCTTGCAATTAATCATGTGACTGTGACTTAAAAATTTATGAATTAATTGGCTGGAAACTCGCGACTGTAGTTATCACGTGACTATGACGTCACATGAATTTAGTTCATTGAGTATAACTACGTTATATGTTGTTTTGAATCGTATGTATTTTTACAGAATAAAAATAGATTATTACGTTTTATATTGGACCAATACAAGAATATAACAAAGAAAAGTTTTACTGGCATGTTAATAAACTAGTGTTTACATTTAATATTAATATTGTCATCTACAAGAATAAACAGTTTACATGAAATTGGTGACACTCATTTCAAATTCATCGTGACAGCGATGAGAGATTAACTCTTATTACTTTTAGTTATTTCTTTTTGTATTAGTTTTTATTTTAGTACTTTTTTCATATATTTATATTCTATTATATCAAATCTGCTTAAGACAAATCTTCGCCCAGTAAAGAAATTCATATATTTAAACATAATAAGGTTAAATGTGGATTAAAGAAATCTTCAGTAATCATTGTAACCGTTATAGAGATTTAACATGGATTGGACATTTTTAAATATAATTTTAACTTTGTGAATTATTAATTTATAATCCAACCAACTCCCGTCTAAGTAGGTTATTGTGCTTACTTCAAGCTCTGGATTAATGTGTTAATTCACTGAGGGTGACAATGCTTAGCTTGAAAAATAATTGCATGATGTGTATTTTAATTCTGAACACAGTTTGTAAGAGATTAGTTCCTTATGAAGCCTTGAACTACTCAGGTGGTTTAAAAATGGGATATTCTTCATTGTGATTTATATTTTAAATAAAAAAAATAACACGCTTATAATATCTTAAATCAGCTAACTCTCAAAAACACCCCCCATTAGATTCTAACACGAATAAGTGTTTATCTTTTATCCTCAAATATCATTAAAAAAATTACAGTACAGTTCTGTCATAATATCAAAGCCCCTACAAAATCTTACATCTAAAAAAAAAACAAAAAAACTCGTGCCTCACTTGCGTATAAAACATGCATCAGAAATTACTTATTTCGGAAAAAATGATTTCAAATCTTCTGTATAAGTAAAATAGTTACGCATTATACCGTCAAACACTTTCACCAAATAAAAAGACTTCGCCAAATGGTGTCATCTTTATAATTATGCATGAACATGCACGGGAATGGCTTTCCGCTATTGGCAGCATTAAGTGCCGTTATTAGACGAAGTCTTTGATGAAATTAATTGACGGTATAATTACGATAATTACCGCTAATTACGATATTTCACTTTACATATATGCTTTCGCTTTTAAGATATTTTGAGTTACCTGGAAAAAAAACTACACAAACTTTTTAACATAAAACATCATTATAAGCATTTCGTTATGTTAAATTTGGTATATTTTGTAGCTCTGATGCTTTCTATGAAAATATAATTATTAATGATCATTTCTTCAATGTAAAACTGAATTCCGTTTCTTTCCTTCTTGAATTCCTTTTTAAACGTGCATTTACATTTTTAGCCCTATTTTCATTCGGAAGGGTTGTAAAAATCGAACATAAAATACATAAATTCAGCCTATGTATATCCATACATATTACGAAATATACATAATATGGACTTTATTATACGTTCTGCATCAATTACGAGAACCTGCTGGCACTAATAACGTAATCATCTTTATTTATTGTATTTACTTATTTATTTAGTTTTTGACCGTAAGTCATAATTGCTCGTAAATTGAGGAGAAGGTGTATTTAATGTGTTCGAAAAACTTTCAATTTGAACAACAAAACATTAATAAAAATATTCTTAATTTCTTAGCACTAGGATTTATATCAAATTATAGGATTTGGATAGAAAACAATTATGTGGTTTATTAGTTAATTCTAATATTTTCATAAATATGCGGAAAGATGAAAAGAATTGAAGTACAGCTGTTGTAAAGAGACATAATCCTGTTTGTATTGTTGATTTTTATCCCAGATGGTGTACCTCAGCTACACCATCTCCATAAAACCAAAAATCTCCAAAAAATTCAGATATAAAATAGGATTTCCCAAGACCTCATCAACAGTAAAACTCAAAGAATTAAGAATATGACTGGGGAAGGCCTGATCACCCTCGCACCTATGACACGCTGGAAAGACTTTCTAGCCCTGTGGAAAAGTAAGAGATTTGATGCTGTCACTAAAAGGGTGAGATAGAGCCGTCTGCTATCCCTAGGAATATTAAGTTGGTGACACCAACGAGGTTTTTTCCCCAAAATACCGAGGTTGAGTAGGGGGTATTCTCCAAAGTGCATTTAATTCTAACCTTTTAATAGAGGAGAGTTCAGCAAAAGTTAGACAAGTGTCACCCTGCAAGGTGTCAGCAGTGGCAGACTTGGCCAAACTATCGGCTATCTCGTTACCATTCAATCCAATATGGGAGGGAACCCATTAAAGTTTTCGAGTGTAGATAAGAAAGTCGAACCACACACAATATCCAGAATATTTAGGCTTGTCATATCCCCGATAGTTGTCCAACGAGAAAGGTACAGTATAGAAGCACGACTGTCAGTTTAAATCCAAAATCTTGTTTGTACATAAAAATATGTCGTTTAAATGTACAGATTGCTGTATTCATTTGTCTGGTCAGATAAATGATTCAATACATTTCAATAAAATACTAATGGAATAATTACCATTCTACAGGTCTTTTTTAAGGAATCGTCGAAGTCTATGACCTTGTGATAACTTTTTTAAACTAGTAATTATATAGTAAACGAGATATTATCAGTTTAAAAACACGTTGATTGTTAACTAGCTGGCCCATAATTAACATATAAGGATTTTTGAAGATTTTATAAATTATTTATCCAATACAATTTAAACCTATTACCAAGACCTTGGTTTATTTGCCTCTATCTAGATTAAAATCAAAAAATTAAGTAATGAGGGCAATAAGTGTTATTAATTACGCTAATAGAATATATTGAAAGAAAGCAGTTGATTTATAGAATGAGAACACCGAATAACTAAATGTTGTTGGGACATTTTTAACCAGCTATTTAATTATAGAATTTATTATTAGTCGTATATCAACAAATCCCAGACTTTCAAGGTCTTTAAAATATAAATATTTTTTGAAAAAACCATATCAAACTCTTTTGGGAAAGATGTTACTAATACTGCCTGATCGTCAGTGCCAGATTGAAACCCACGAAATTCATCGTGGCAAGGCTGTATTTTAATGCCTGTCGTTATCCTTAGCTTTGAGCACCATTGCAAGTTTAAGTATGATTTGGCTCGGTTTCACCCCAATTGTGAGGGTGAACACACTGGGGGTGATTAGGGGCCTCTCATCAACCTCGCAAGTGGACTTGCGGCTCGATGGATATTTAGAGATTCCCTGCCGCAAATGTATAATACATTTACAAACATCCATGGATCCTCCGGGATTTGAATTCAGATCCTACAGAACAGCAGTCAGCGTCGCTAACTGAGCAGTCAGCGTCACTAACTGAGCAGTCAGCGTCACTAACTGAAAGTCAGCTGAAGTATTCGTAACTAAAACACGAGCTTAGGAATACAACACACTAGAAAACGTTTATTTTTTCTAATGATATTTGAAATTGTTAACTCTTGGAATATTAAAATATTGAGTAATGTATAAGCAAAGTATCGCGCTAGAAAATTGTTGCAAATATAATTATTATAGGATGAATATGAAGTGACTCGAAAAATTATGACCATTTTCATTAATTATGATCAATTATTATTTTTTTTATCTTTAAAACATTTGTGATATATTTACTATGAATGCCAACTGAAAGCTTACATTCTAGACATCATAATGTAGGTTTAATATTAATGCATTTAAATATAGGAAACACTTTTTTTTCTAATAGTACAAAATTTATATATAAAGTACTAGGGGGGTGGAGTACTCCCTTATTGTACAAATTATACAACTGTTCATACTCTTCGCTCAAATTTAGTGCCTCTTCAAAAATAATGTTCCTAATCACCTTTTCCTCTCAATTTCACTAATTCACGACCCATTTTTACTAGTTATACTTTATGTATAAAGTTGGCATCATTTTTGGCGACTTGGCGACCATATAAAATTTATTACAGTGCGAAAAACTTCTTTTATGCATAGAGAGAAAAACAAATGTACGATAACTTTTTATTCTAACTTTCTTTTATTGTATTTAATTTCTCTGAAAAACAAAGAACTTTTTTAAAAAAATTCCATAGCAAAAAGCAAAATATAAAAATCTGCGCATAAATTAACAGGCGTCAATTAAGAATGCATTAACTAAATGATGACAATTTGGCGGCTGTAAACACACAATTGTGTTATTTTGAAATATTTCATTTGCAACTCAAACACAGAAACTCCCTTTACTTCAGAAATTGTTTTCGAAGCAAATGCTTACAAGGATTTGATTGAAAAGTGTCCGAGACAATGACAGAAATGATGGAGAGCAGGGCATTTTAATTTATATTCTGTCCATTTTAAATTTATTGCATCGTGTGCCTCGTGCATGCGAGATGGTGTTTAGCTTTGAGTGATCATAAAAGACAAGGACGGAGTGCTGAAAGAGCTCTCCAAGGATATAGCAATTTAACAGAGTGACAATGCGTGTCCTTATACTGCCCAATATGCGGTTTTAAGTATTACAAAAATTGAAGTCTAGTGTTCTTGGTCATCTGCTGGTAAACGCAGGTTGAATTAAGATGCACGATGTACTTTAAAAAGGAAACAATTTGAATCTTGTCAGAAATTTTTTTAAAAAAAAGTACAAGTTGAAAACAATTGAATCTGTTTCTTTTAATGAACTAAAAAAATTAATCATCAAAAAATATAAAGCTTTGTTACTTAAAATATCTTAAAAAAGACTGTTTCATCATTATGAGGGATAAATGCATGTTGGAAGTTAAAGGTTTGCCACACAAAATATTGTAGTAAATAGTATATTTATCAAGTTCCGCATATGATGCAACACAGATAAATCATGTCTAAATTTAGGTTTAAAGACGGATTAAGTTGATACTTCCGTAAAATTACTCAGTTTAAGAAAATTAATGTTTTTTCTTATGTTTACAGTCATTGTTATCAGTAAGTAAATTCATAACTTCCGCATTTTTCATGCAATTGTTTATTTAATGTATATAAAGCTTATATCAATGCCAATTTGTCATTTCAAAAATTAAATTTTGGAGACAATATAATCAATGGTGGATTTTTTTTCCAGGAAAAAAATGGCGTGCCCTGAGTCACGAAGACAGAAGACCTTATGTTGAAGAAGCAGAGCGTCTGCGAGTGCAGCATATGCACGACTACCCCAACTATAAGTATAGACCTAGAAGAAGAAAAAATACGAAACGTGGCAGCGTTCGAAAAGGAGCTGCAACTGCCCCTGCATCTCCACCCCTGATGGCGATCCCCTTCCCTGCACCATCTCCTTCGTATTCTTTTCCGTCCGGTAACAGTCATTTAATGAGTCCTTACAGTGGAAACGGAAGATCACCCTCTATGAACATGGATGTGTGCGGTCTACAGACGCCCGATTCTTCCCCCCACGGAAGTCCCTGCTCTGATGCCACTACAGTTCGAAGAATGGAAAACTACAGGTATCCCGAATTCATGGGGATGCCGATGAGCAATAACCACTCCACGACAAACGGAGACGTGTCAGGATCTTCCAATGTAAGCCCAGATTCTATTCGTTCCCTGCCGACCCCTGAAATGTCTCCCATTGACAGAGACCAGGATGGGTTCATGTTCCAAGGATCCGCTCATAAGGAAGCAGCACCAGAGCAGCAAAGACAAGGAGGAGAAATCAATGAGAATCCGGTGTCTCAACTCATCACCCGCTTCAGTGATTCGTCCAAGTTCCTAAAGAATGTCCGTCCACCCTTCCCAGTGCGAGGTGCCCATCACTCAACTAATGGTATGACCCTAAGAGATCTTGTTGCTTCCAGTAACAATCCTGCTGCAACTTACGCAGCACTAACTGCTATGTCTCCACTTCCTCATTATTCTATGGCCACCGATATGGTGCAAATGGATGGCCATCAAACAAGCATCAAGGGTCAGGATCCGGAAGAGAGAAGCTCGTGCCACTACTCCTATGCCTTTGGAGGCGACGTCAAACCATCAAGACAACTACCTTCCTACAGCCCTTTTCCGTCCACTTCTCAATTCCAAAACGCTGTCTACTACCAGCAGGGCAGGTACTCTCAGAGTAGCGACGGCAATTACTTCTCGGAGCACCCTTACCCCGATAACGAGAGCATTGAAGATGTTGATAGAAACGAATTCGAAAAATACCTCAAAGGCAATACTAGTAATAGCACTGCTACAATGCCGTCTCAGTTCTCAGACGCTTATCAATGTATAGAAGGACCTTCGTACGTTGAGGTCCCCAATGACGGTACAAATACGGACAAATCTTTCTTGGGCATGTCCATGGAAAGTTCTGTAGAAAATGCATCAAACTTTGCGCGCACAGTGTCTGCTGCTTCAAACATTTCTGCGATTTATGGTACTTCAGGTTCTCCTACCAAAAGCGAAAACTCAGGACTCATAGCAGCGCTCTCTGAAGCTAGGCAGATAATGCTATAATCTAAGGTAAGGTTCTTTTACAGTGTAAAGTAATTCGAATTGAGAGAGGGTGTATGATACACCCATCGACTTACAAGTGCCTTTACTCCGTAAGCCTTTTGGAATAAGTTCACTGCAGTGGAGAACAGCTACTTTGGATATTTTGAGACAAGTTTCTTTCTTTTTTTTCTTTTTCGTCGAGAATTTGGATTTTTTTCACTTTATTTATATTTTTCTTCAAGAGATTTGTAGTAACTACCAATTGAGGAGTGGAATATTTGAGTTGTTTTGACAGCAAAATAAGAATATTCTTACATTGTTTACGAGATGATTTCATAGAACTAAGTCACTGCCAATAATTGATTCTTCGTTCATGTGATATGGAGAGAATGCTTCAACATTTGATGACGAATGACAGTACAAATGCATTCACAAGAATTGCTTTTGCTGATGGCTATAAAGGTTCATCTTTTTAATGATTTTTCTACGAAATCTGATTATCTACTTTCTCTGCTGCACGAGACATCGTTTAAAATTGCTTGAAGTGCCATGAATATAACTGTACAAACAAAAATTCTATGATACAGAACTTTGGTTGTGTATTTTACCTTCAAAACTGCTAAATTTTCTGCTGTGGATGTATTAAAAATAAAATCTAGGAACTATTTTTTAAAAAAATAAAGAAATAAAAGACTTGGTTCCATTCACAAGAAGAAATGACTTTATTCGTGCGAATCAAACGTTCTTTTTCGAAACTTGATGACGATAGAGAGCTCATTGCTGCAGTGAAGATGTGCAATATGACGTAAGTGAGAGGAAGATGTAAGAACTCTCAAGCTTGATGGAATTTTTCGGTGAAAATATGTAAATAGGGATCGTATTTAAAATGTGACTTATAAGATTAGTTTTTTTTTGAAGATTTTCAATTTATTGTATATTTACAAATTTAAATGTCTATCATGAACTCTTCTCAATAAGTGCCTATGTTTATGAAGAAAAGTTTAATGATGTATTTTTATATCTGTAAAGACGCAGAGCATATTTTTGTAAGTAAATGTTAAATTTCTTGCAAGAAATAGTGTAACTTATCAAAAATGGAACGTTTTAAGCGAAGTCATATATGGCTTTTGACAATCATCAAACTCAAATAGTGCTTATAAAACTCGTGTAATAAAATTACCACTTTAATATATTTATTGAAATAAGCATTTAATTTTTTTTTGTTTTTGAAAAAACTAATTAAACGTCACAAAATTTGACTGAGGATTGATTTTTTTTCTATCTAGCTTTCCTGATTTTTCGAGTATGCGTAGTTTGCAGACTATGCATTAAGTTTACTGTTTCTGATAGGCTTAATAATCTTGTTCTAAGAAACTCGAAAGAGTCTTTCGAGCGGTTTTTCCAACTAGAGAGGTAATCAGACCCGAATAATGTTTATCTTTTGCAATTAAATAAATGAGAAAGTCTTTTTATGGACTTTTAAAGATTTTAAATTTAAAGAAAAGAACTTTTTTTAAAAAAAATAAGATAGAATGATTGTCAGGCTGGATGTTTTGTGTTTAACCTTTTATGCGTGTTACTTTATTTGGTTCTAGTTGACACAAAATGACCATGAAAGGTAATTTTTTCGAATAAATAATTTTATAGTTTTAAAAGTAAAGTTCAAAAATTGTTGTATAAATTTCAATATAAGGGTTTTGAAAACTCAAGACAATTTTCTCATATAATAGACATATCACAAATAGAAAGAGCCACAAAAATCATTACAACCCCTTTCCAAATTTCGCTAAAATTTCACACTCATTTGCACCCACAATTTAGTTCCAAAAGCTTTCTAAAATTTCATGAAATATTTAATATCCGTTTGATGTATTGTACAATAGAATTAAAATTACATTTCTTTTTAATCATGTTCCCCCTATGTTAAAATCTATGATTGTTGCATTGGGTCTATATGGCCTAATCAGAAAATAGATCATAATGAAATCGTTATGGCTTTTAATACCTTCATCAATGGGGTCTAAAAATTATAGTTGGTTCATTATTTCCTTGAAACTACCCAATTTTTACCGATGCCTGAACCGGTCCATGGATTATCCCTGTTTTGATTTGCTTGAAATTTCATTAAATATTTTTAATTCGACGATGAAATCTTTTAGTTTTTATTTATTGCCATTTTTCTCTGTATTATTTATTATCTATACTCATAAACCCTTTAATTACGAAGAGATAAAAAGAATAATGTTTGACTTATTCTGAGTAATAGTAGTTTGTGAGAAGTCTTATTCGATATGAAAAAATTGTTTTGGGATGCCAGATTTATGTTGGTAAATACTTCAGTTACAAATTGATGAAAAAGAATAAAAATTTGATTGCTTGATTGTCGATCAGGGATTTTATTTTTAAAAAATAGCTATTTGAGTTCATGAATTAAGGCAGACATTCCATTTTTGTTGTATTAATTTTTGTGTCTCAGTGTGAGAGAATTATGACAAAATTTTTGCTTGTTTATTACATTTTAGTTGTGTTTGTTCATCGTGTCCTGTTGCTTCAAGTCACTTGGCGAAGTGATAGTTAATAAACACATTGATGAAAATATTCATTATTTAATAATTAGACATTTAACTAGTATTTAAAAATGTCGTTCATATAGTTGAATATTTTTTTACAATTTTTCTTTGGTAATTAATAATTACTTAGTTGAAAAATTCAAAGATAAATATTTCATGTCTCAAAATTAGCGCAGACGATATTTAATTTTTATAATTAATTCAGAACGTTACAAACTCGAATTTCTGTTTTTGATTCATATGTTTTCTAAAAATAATTTAAATTTATCAATACTTTCGCACTGTCTAAAAATACCGATAAGCTGATGAGTAAGCCTGAAAAAAATCTGTTTTTTAGTTTCAGATATTTTTAATTAGTTAAATTTATCATATATTTATAAAAATCATATTTCAGCTTTACTCATCTTATCACAATTTACGTCAATGATTATTATCAGTATATGTTTGTTAATTGATCCTAACCTTTAAATAGCGAGAATTCATGGGGGGGGGGAAGAAATTAATTTTTAAACTATAAGAATATTCTCATAAATCTCCCTCTCTATTAACCTTTAACATTCCTCTCCTAGTCATACGTACCACCGACTTTGAATACGTACTGAAAAGTATACACATGCTGGTTTTCAATAAAAGATATTAATTTTAGAGATTAATATTGAAATAATAACAAAGATCATTTCTTTATATTATTATTAAAGTGTTTAAATCTGACGCGTTTGCTTTTTTTTTAGATAAAATTTATGGCGAATCCAAATTTTCCTTGAAATGAGTTCGCATAATTTTAAAATTATATTTTTAAAATATTCTAAAAGAGACAAATAGTAAGGTGAATTTAACAGTTTAGACAAAAATTATATGTATGAGACAATCAAAGTGAATAGTAAAAAATTCTAATTCGACTTTTTGGGTATTATAAAGTACTTTAGACAGTAATTTACTCGAAAACTGAAAAGGAAATACAAGTTTTTGTGAATGTTTGAATGATAATTTTTGTAAGATTATTATCAATATTATATGTCATACAATAATTTTTCATAAATGACGCAAAATAGAAACAAAAAGCCTCTGATTTAGCGTCCATTAAAAACCTGACTTTATATCCAGGAAATCCGTTTTTAATAACTTTAAAAATCATCATGAGCAAACTCCCAACCTACTTTATAATAACAAATTAACTTAAATTTTTTTTATTGTGAATCAAAGTCGCTTAAGAAATGAGATAAGCCGCTTAAAAAAAAGATTAATCGAGAAAATTTTTAGAATTTTTTTAAAAAACATTTAAAAGCCTAATTTTATATTTGAGAATTTTATAAATCGGTTGAAAATTTTTGTATAACAATGAAATTTATGATGCCACCATTTTAAAAATTTTATATAAAAGTGTTGTACATTGCATTCTTGTATATGGTGACTTAATTCTAAAGAAAGTGAGTGTATTTTTAAAACCGGTGTGTTATAGTATGAAAAGTTAAGCTGAAAGCTAAATTATTTATTGTAAATTATATAAAAGATTTAAAAAGTACTATTATGTAAAAATTTGTACGTATTCTACATGTTTGATATGCATATAATGCCTGTATTCTATTTCAATATATCTATGAATATTGAACTGTGTTGAAACTGCTGAAAAACCTGGAGCAACTGTTGTAGTTAATAAAAGTACTTTTAAAATTTATTCTGTTTTTGTCTTTATTGAATGCTAAGTGTGGTATTTTTTGTCACTTTATTATATTTATTTTACATAAGTATACAAGCCTAAGATACGTAGTTCAACACTTAAAATATTTATAGAGAAAAAATATATTTTCTTAACCAGAATGAATGCTATGTTAAAAGAGAATGCAATTAATGCGTTACAAAATTATGAATTTTATAAATATCGTTTTTTCTTTATCGCTTAAAAGAATGGAAAAAGTTGCATAAAACTCTTTTTATCCGTTATATAGGCTTAACTTCTCTGCTTCAGTAAAAACGTTGCAAGTTAATTATTTTTAATAATTGTAGATATTATTTTATTGTTTACTTTTTAAAATTATATTTGCTAATTTTTAAATTATACTTGTAAATCTCTCTGGGGGGGGGGGGACCTTTTTTGTTGTAACTCCTTTTCTTTGCTAAATTGAAACAGTCCGCATATTAACATTGACTAGCTTGCAGCGTTTTTATTAAAGCTGCAATTAAGCCTAACGAATAAAAAGTGTTTGGTTTTTACACTATTTTTCTATTCTTAAGCGATAAAGGTCCAACAATATTAAAGATTTATCATTGTTTTTCCAAAATATTCTAAATAAAGTAGAAAACTATAAATTCTATTTGCTACAAAGCTTGCTATTAGAATAAGAATTAAGCATAATAAATCTTAAATTCTGAAAATTACATTTTTATAAATGTTCGTAGAATATTCCAAAGATTGCCAAATAATATTCCAAAGGGGAAAAAAGACACAAAACAATCATGTCAAACACGAATGTCGAAAAAACTTTAACCTGACCAACAAAATGGAATACAATCACGCAATAAAAGTAATATAAAATCAAACAATATTATAATAAACAAATGCGTGATAATTTAAAGCACTAACTACATAATATAAAACAGAAATTCGCTGTTGCCAGATTCCGTATACAAACATAGAAATAAAGCAACAATTAGCAAATTAAATACACGTATTCAATTGAAAAATTATTAATGCCCTATTGTATCATTTTTACATATCAGTCAGGTAAATAAATCAACATCTTTTCTGTGATTAAGAAATGTATGCGTTTATTTAAAGGCATGAAGAGATATTAATATTAAATAATAAAATAAAAACATTAACTATAGGGAGTTAATATTTGTTTATTGAAATAGTCAGTCGTCAAGAAATATTAAGAAATCCACTACATGGCTGGTATTTCTATTTTTTTAAAACACATATAACGTAAATTTTACTTAAAAATTCCCAAAAATTACCTCTTTATATTTGTAAAATGCACTTCTCTCAAATGAATGCAAGGGAAAATCTTTATAAAAAATATTAAAATAATTCTAAATAATGCTCTATTTTTTTTTTAAAAAAAGATTTACAGAGATACTGAAAATTTGTTTTTGAGTAAAAACATTTTTTCTATTTTATATACGTAACATTTCTTATTTATTTTATTTTTCGTACTTCTTTCGTTCCTTATATACCACTGTAAGAAAAACAAGCAGAATTCATTTCAGAAATATTTTACAATTTAAAAAAAAGACATTTACTTATTCCAACATTAATAATGAGGAAAAAAAGGGATGGAATGTGTATGAATTATAATTTTGAAGGAATATATATGATCTCATTTTGAAAGACACCAACACATGAATTTAACCCTTACCAAAGAAACAAAATCCAATGAAATTTATTATGAGACAAGTTTTATGAAAATGAAAGTGCAAATATAGATATAAAGAAAATAATTTAAACATTTAAATATTAAACACTGAGCATGCACGTTTTCTAAAATATAAAGACAACGTCGAAATCAGTGATCTAGAAAACCATGCAACGGTCCTAATTGGCTAAAGTTCCTAATCGTTCAATCACTTCATTTATTTAATTGGCTGTTCAAAAGAAGTGATCCATCTTAATGTATGTAATTGTAGCCTTTAGAAAACAGCATTTAAGAGCCAGATATGCAATAGATATAGTTATTTAGTCTGTAGAGAAAACTTTCGTTAACAAAATGAGAAAGAAACGAAAATAATGGCTGACAGGATAGGACACAGGTATGAAACAATTTAACCTTAAAACTAGTAATATAAAAAAAAAAATTAAGTCAATTCCTACTTTGATGGATGAATAGAAAGTATTTTATTAACGATTGAAAATTTGAACAAGATATATATATATGTAATGACTTCTTCTAATTCTCCTTAACTGTACCCCGTGAAATTATTTTCTAGTTCTTTCGCCTCTGACTGTTATAATCTTAATCTAATTGTACGACCGCGTAATCTTAATCTAATTGCTCCCGCTCATTTGCAGCCAATCACGACTCCTGTTATAAAAGAGTCGTATGACCTTCACCGCCACTATAAAAGCTCTGAACACACGGTTACGCGCGCTTCTTCTTCTCTTCTTGTCATCATGTAGTCTGCCGCATCTAGTGTTTGTGTATTGTGTGTGTCTATTTGTGATTACGTACATCTATGTGTCGTCCTTGTCTTGCTCAAATGTTTTCAAGATGAATAATAAAAAGTTTAATTAACCACAAGAATGCCATTGCAAGCTCCATTCAAAAAATCCATCATTACTACATCGTCTTATTACATATATATATATATATATATATATATATATAAGGAGAGAGGGAACGAATAGTATGAATTGGAAAAAGAGCATGATTTGTCTGCATTGTTGTAACAATGCCCAAACGATTTTTCTAGTTTGGCTGAAAAACCGATTTTCGACACCAACTTCTGTCATTGCATTAACAGTTACATTGTTACAGCAATGGAGACGAATCTAAGTTGGCATCAAAAACTGGTAATTAATTAACTGGTAATTAATGAATTAATATTTGAAAAAAAACTGTATTAACATCAAGTGTCATCCACTACAAGTTTTAAAAAAAAATTTGAACTCGATTATATGAATAGAAAGTATTTTGTTAACGATTGAAAATTTGAATATATATATGAGAGAGAGAGAGAGAGCTATTAGAGTAGGAATTGAAAAATGCGTTGGTATAAAAAAAAAGAAATGAGTCTTACAGTAGTCGCATATGATGTGTAACATCTGACTTGTTATCATGGTAAATATGCGGTAGTGACTTTAATCCTGAGAGAAATGAATCGGTTATGACTGGAAATAATTTTCTATCGAATAATTATATATTTAATGAAAATTTTATTTAATTAACACAAGGAAGAATGCAGTTTTTTATCAAAAATATTTATTATTGTTCAATTTGGTGAAGAGCAGAGACAATAGATTTATGAAAACTAAAGTATGACACATATACTTGTGATTTCAAAGTATTTACATTTCGTTGAAAAACGGCGTCAATAACAGTACCACTGTTAGTTGTCGAAACATTTCGATTAGTGTTCATTTCGAGCTTGAGTTCATCTTTCAGAAAAGCTATGAGCGGCCCAGCTCTTCTGGCAAACGGAAGTTAACGTTAAAATCACCACTCAAAATCATGGGAAGCGAGTGATAGTTTTTTTTTTAAAAGAGCAGAATCACCTTCGGTATACGGTAAAAGTACAAAATGCAGGAAATCTTTATTTTTTTAACTGTTTGATTCGGAGAAATGTATGCGACCACCAAAATGACAAGACTTGCTGGTATGTGTGGTAGGCGGGCATCTTAATTGCTATTACAGTTGGACCCCCTGACGAGGGTAGCGAAGAGACACCGTCAAGCGCATGCCTAAAAATTAGAAATATTAGAGAAAATCAAAAATACCCGTTTACTTAATTAGTTAGTTTTTCTTAATCGAGAAATCTTTTTTAATCACAGTTAAAAATATTATATTGACAGTGACAGGAACCTCAAAGTATGAAAATGATAAGCACTTAAATATTTATTCAAATAATTCCACATTACTTATTCCTATTTTTTTTAAGAATGATGAGCTTTGTCAGACGCTTACCAGGAAATATAATTATTAATATATAGTTTACACATATATAAATATATCCTCAGAGAGATTTCACACACAACGAGCCCTGAGACTTCACAATTGAGCGTAAGAATCACAAATTTATTCTGGATGAAGTCTAATAAGGCTTGCTGGTATGTGCGGTAGGCGGGCGTCTTAATTGCTACTACAGTTGGACCCCTGAGACGAGGCTAGCGAAGAGACACCCCAAGGCACTGAATTGGTCAAATCAAATACCGCGCGCTTCTCCCGACTTCCTGTTACGCATTTCCGTCCCTTTTCATGAAATCACTCCAACAATTATCCAGCAACTGAGAGTAAAGATGTTTCACATCAAAAATGAGGATGTATATTTCTGACATTTTTTTGAGGGGGAGGGGTCATAAAAATGCTTATTGCATTTTATATTGTTCATTTTACTAAAGGTCTGGTCTATTAGAGATCGATTATAGAGTAATTTTATCTTAAAAATTAGTATTGCATAAAGTGGCATCCCCGGGCCATTTTGAAATCATATACCCTACTTGCGATTCTTTTAAGTAAGCAGTACATAATCTAGTACAAATTGTATACGCTAGTACTAGTACTAGTACACATTGTAACCTGAAGCAAATAAATGTTCGTGACTCATAAAACTCACAAACAGGCTCGACCGACTGCTGCCATTCGACTTAATGAGTAATAATGGTGTATGTTGGTGGGTGTAGGCCTAGACATGGGCATGACATAAGAGGAATTCTTACCACTGTTACCGATTGGCATATATCTCAAAATCCCCCATTTTTTGGAGAATATGTCAGGGAACAACAAATAAAGATTAAAATCAGGGTCTCGAAACTGAATTGAAAAGAAAACCGGAAAAACCGTTATTTTGGTCAGAACGAAAACCGGAACTGAACCGAAAAAAATATCCGCTTATTTCGGTTCGATATATCTTCAGTCTTTTTGTTACTTAACCAACTTTTATCAATATTTTCTATTTTAAGGTGAACCATATAACTATCATCATTACATGTACATTGCTTCTCGATTTCCTGTTTTGATGTTCACTAGTACTTTTCTGTTTCAGTTTCGCATGAAACTACTTATAAAGGCGTATTTAATTCAGTTGAATGAACTAGAAGTACAGATGATTTTTTTAAGAGACATATCAGTTTGAGTTATATTTTTCGCCCCTCAGCATGCTATCATCCACGGATTTTTGTATAGGGGGTTTAGAAAGACAAAACAGAATCAGGAATCTAATTGTTAAATGCGATTTTGATAATGAATAACAATGACATCGCTCACCGCTCGTATCGTACATGCTGGTCAATAGTATCAATTCATGTAGTGTAACAATTAAAAAAGAATAAAATCTTCTAAATTTTGATAGAATTACATTTTCTGTATATGATAGAATTATATTTTTAGTGCAATAAGAATATACATAAAAGAAAATTCTACATTCGGAACTGAACCGAAAACCGTTATTTTTCCCGAAATGAAAACCGGAACTGAACCGATATATTTTTTTAGTTGAACCGGAACAAGAAAAAAGTTACAGTTCAAAACCCTGATTAAAATTATTTGGATTATTATCTTATTGAGGCCAAGTTGAGAACAAGACGAGCCCCCTCCCCGAGGCCATGGGCCCAGGCCCAATAGGCTCATGCCTTAAAATGCCTCTGATTTATGTTAAGATTAAAATGGTTCTAATATTACTCTAAACAGAATTGAAAATTTATCGACACTCTCTTAGGACAAGGTAGCGTGACAGTAAAAATACTGGACCCATAATCGATGGGAAACGGGTTCGGTTCTCTTATTTTTAAAGACCATCGAATAGCAAGATTTATACTCGTTGGCTTAGTCTGGACTCAATGTCCTCATGTTGGAGTGGGTAGATGTGAAAAGTAAACAGCTCAAATGTCGATCTTATCATCTGATTGGCGTATTGTTTAAACCTATCTTAAAAATGCGTCCAAATGGGCAATAAGAACTGATCAATGAACAAATGATAATTATAGTACACTTTTAATTTCAATAGTTCAGAGGCTGGCATTCCGTGTTCTAATGTCATTGGTATCTTTGTATGTTGTCTTACACTACCTAGCATTGCGATTTTTTTTAATATCCTGCATCGATTTTAAAAGAAATTAATTAGTCCAGTTTCATTTTTATACAATGACACCAGACTGAGATGCTTATTAACTTCTTGTACCCAGTTAATTATTCTGTTCTATGTACAGTAAACAGACAAATGTTCTTCAAAATTCTTCAGAAATGAATCTATACCCAGTGATGTCTTAAAACTTTGTAAGGACCTGAGCCCCTGTATAAATTAGGCTCCACCTCTACGACCCTTTTATCTAATTTGGTGTACATACATGTCAAGTTCAACAAAAGCATTTATAATAAAAGGAATTTTTACTAAGAAAATCATTTTCAACTTTTTAAATTCACAAAAATCATTATGTTTTTAAAATCAACTAACTGTCAATAATGTATTTCTTTTTCAATATTTCTTAAGTTTAAGTTATTCAAGTGTAATTGAGTCACACGATTTCTTATTTTTTTAAATATATATATATATATCCAGAAAAAACATTTGACGTTTAAAATTACAATTCGGATCATAATCTTGTTGAAGCCTAGTAGAGAACCAGACGAAGCCCCCAAGGCCGAGAATCTTGGCCCAGTCTAGTTGGTCCATGCCTTAAAACGTCTCTATTTATATCATGATAAAATTTTATATCAAATTTCGATATACATAGTACAAAATAATACTTTTAATTCATATCATACTTCAAAGTTAGTAGAGAAGAAAATTTGTATGTGTCACCATAGAATACAACAATATCCCAGTAAAATAATGTTTGAGTAGCTTCAAGATGTTTTGGTGATTTTAATTCGATGCTGTTGTCTTGGCCTTCCCGAAGGGAAGGAAGGAAAGTTGCTTGAGCCTGTGTGTGTGTGTGTGTGTGAGAGAGAGAGAGAGAGACAGGTTGGACTTCAAGATATACTCCCAAGGGCGTAGCTACCACCGTATCAATGATACGGGCCCCCAAGCTAAAAGGGCCCCAACATGTGAAAGGAAAAAATCGTAAAATATTAAAGAGACCCAAAAAGAAATCTAGAAATTTTTGATACAGGGCCCACTCAGGCCAAGCTACACCAGTCGTTGGCCGCAGCCTTGAGCACAGGTGACCGTACGAATTTCAGCACGGTTCCACTCCAATTTAGAGGGAGAACACCCTGGGGGGTCAGGGTGTAACGAGTCTATTCGCGTTCTTCCTACTAATAGTCCTCTTGGGGAATATTAGGTCTATAAAAATTATTCTATTGAAAACTTTCTTTCGAAGAAGAAGCTGTGATTATGCAAATCATGGCTTGTATTTAAAGATTAAACTTTCGAGTAAGAGGAGAGAGAGTCCTGTGTGGGGATACACCGCTAATATTAATATTTAAGATGCTCTCCAAAATTCTACCATCCGGATGATCGTAAAAGCCACTCGCTATATGAGAAATGACGACACGACTATAAATCTCACATTCTAAATATTTCTAGAAATTTCTTCAATTCTCTCCACCCTACTAATAACGCAAATATGTTAAATCTTCACGACTATAATCCAAATTCTACAACTAAAAGACCGAGAAGAATACTTCTCTCGACTCTTATAACCCACCTTAATTTTTATTCTTTCAGTGCAATATTGTTCATTGCACATTTAATTTGCTAAATTTTAAGCTTTTATTTTTTTTGTATCTGTATCTCTCACTACGCGCCCATCCGTATAGTGGTCAGTGAAGCTGACTGCGGTGCCGCAGGGACTGGGTTCGAATCCGGAGAAGGCATGGATGTTTGTGTTGTAATCCTTTCTTCTGTCTGTGTTGTTTACCCCGTGTTATACGTTCGGTGGTGCACGGTTTATAAATGTTAAAAAAATATAATAAAAAAATATCTCTCACTACGGGACAAGCCCCACTTTCATTTTCTTATACCACTTTTGCAAAACTTTCGAGCAGCCAAAGAGAGTCAATTTCCTCACACACCAAGAATAAATCAGAACGACCAATTGGCTCTCTCCCATGTACCTGAAAACTCCAAGACCAGCGGAATTTTCCGTACGATTGGTCCAGCCAATCAGAAACGTCCATCTCTTAAGCATGAAAATGAAAACAATCGTTCTACATCTATATATCGGATATTGGGATGGAGGGCCGCTAGCGGCCCATATGCCCAATAACATCACCGTAGTAAGAGAGAGAAGTTAGAAGCTAAAGAATAGCGTGAAGATTAACTTAAGTTAAAGTAAAGCTAGACGCGAGCACTTCGTAGATTATTTGATTAATATTAAGATTGACGATTTGGTCAATTAGTTATTAAATTGGATTCGATCCGTCTGAATTGTGTGTGGATTAATTTAGAAATTATATTCAAACATAAGAACGTGTATTGCCTGGAAGTGCTAAGTGTAAGTGGTGTAAGTGATCCAATTTATTATTCATCTCGTCTGCTTCGCGATTGCTCCCATATTTATCAATTGGTGCATTTCTTAACTTAGATTGCTGAATTTGTGTCGCAATTGAGAATTTTTAATAATTAGTACTTGTATTGACTATGGCTAATCTTCCTTCGGACCCTTTCACTCTAATGGAGGGCACAGGCCATCCATTACGAGGGTCCTCTCGTCGTTCTTGCCCTTCCACCAACCTCACGAGATGACCTGCGGCTCGAAGGTAATTTAGAATTCCCTCATGCCGCAAAGGCAGTATACATCCATGTCTTCTCCGGGATTTGAACCCAGGCCCTACGGCACAGCAGTCAGCGTCACTAACCACTATACCGGATGGGCGACTTCTAATTGATGAATGCATTAATAAAACATGCAAAGTAGTATCCTCCTAGTTCTGAGATGTTAAGAGTGGGTGGATATTATACCAAATATCCTACATATTGGCTGCTTAAAAATTATTTTTCAAAATATCGATTCATTAACATAAATGAAGCATTTAGACACATGTTACTCACATTCATTACATCATTAGGAATTTTTCTGACAATAGCAATCGTAATTTTGAAGTTGAGTTTTTAACGTCTTGCGATAATCTCATTTTAATAGAATGTAGACATGCATCTGTAAAATATGTGGCTTGCACCTTTTTTTACTTTCAATAATTTGGTAAGGGATGAAGAAAACTAAATATATATAATGATAATACTCACTAATCACTAAACCAGGTAAAAAATGACTTAAGGTTCAGATTATATCTGCATTATGAAAGATATCACGGGAAAATGATTAACTTTTTTTAGTATTATTACAGAATTCCTTTAAAACAAAACACAAGAATTCTTTTGTCGTTGTTTAGTTTTAAGTGGTTTTCTAAATTTCATTATAGACGAAATTAAACGGTCGAATTTATTTCTACAAAATGAAGATTAAAATAAAAAGTTATGTGGTGGCTTAAACATTTTAAGAACGACTTCAGGTTTTTCTTTTGAATTCTTGCAGAAATGAGTGTATGCTTCGGAATGTAAGCCGATTCGAATATGAGACGACAGTATTTCTTTAAAAATTTAGCCAAAATTCAAAACTTGTTTATAAGCAAAATTGGAAAAATATTTGGGTGTAATATTTTTCAATTAAATAGGTGTAAAAGAGAACGCCAGACGCCAACAGCGATACTGTAATTCCCATCATGCATTTTTTCCGTCCGTTTCTTACCTGAAACACTCTGAGTTATTCAAACTTTTTTCGCCACTTTTTCTCTTAAATGAGCGGGAAGAGAAGTTTGTATGTACAGATCATGATAGGCAATCTATGTTTCATACCTTGGAAGAAAAATTCGCTGCATGATTATCATGTGCATTTAAAAAACCCAATGGGTGAGTATGAGTTTTACGAATTATTCGGAAAATTCGAATTATATATGACACTAACTTTCAAGAACTTATTTGATTTTTTTTCTTCCTTGAGAATAAAAGTTCCTTTCGAAACCCCCCAAAAACTAAAGAATAAAAATCGCTAGGGTATGGCTAATGAAAATTGTGTTAAAAAACCATTTTTTCCTAAAACCATTTTTTCCTTCCATTTTTTAAGGTTAAATCCGTATGTAATTTAACCTCTTCTCTCATTGCTTTAACCTTAAAATAAGTACCAAAAGTTCTCGACTTGTGCAGGAAAATATACTGTACTACTTTCTCTAAATATGTTAATATGAAAGGAAGATATACCCCTTTCGTTCGTTTTTGTTTCACAAGTTACGAATTATTTCGAAATTCGATTCCTTCAGTCTTTTTCTGCTATCTATCGCTAGTAATTGAAAATTAACGACATTAGATAATTTACATAATGTTACCTAACTTTATTCTTCGTAAATTCTTCCCCAAAAGAATACAATGTCGAGTAAAAATTTTTAACAAAAAAAATAAAAATAAGGACAGCATCAAAATAATGCTTTGAACTTCTCTTATCGTCTTTTGATTATCTAATCACAACCAGTTCCCAGAGCATATGCTAATATACGCGAAACTACCTTTTTGTAATAGGTTAACATAAAATTGTGTAACAAGGCCTTCAAAATTAACTATCCGTGTTTAATTCGATGAGAGCTTTCAGAAAACAATTTTCATCAAGATAAGTCAAAACAACAAGGTAATTGTAAAATTTAAAGCAATTTCAAGTCGAGAGTTACTGAGGTAATTCCGACGGAAATCCTTCAAAAATAAAAGTATAAATACAAGACCTTAAGATTTTAAATTAGAGGCGGGACTTTTTTTTAAAGATAAAATTATTGAACTGCCTTAAATGATTCTGGGTGTGACGCTCAAGGAGACAGCTCGTTAGTAATTTTAGTTGTTCTTTGGTACCATATGACTTGACTTTTAAGATACTTGCGACAACTTTTTTTAAAAAATTGGAGATATGGGGATTTTTTTGTGGTTTTCAGATTTGTATAGTACATTTAAAAAAAAATGCCTAAATTAAGAAGAGGAAAAGAAATTATTATTACTAAAATGGGAAAAAATGGGTAAAAATTTACAAAAAAATAACATAAACGGGGCCCATTCTGTACCTAAAATTTATGAACAAATTTTCAATTTTTCAATTCTGATGTGTTGCTATATTATTCATTTTTGAAATGACCTTCAGGATAAGAGATGTTTAAATTTTTACAAATACTAGGGCCTTTTATCTTAGTTATTATGCGAAATTGCTTAAAATAACAGTGATCTTATTAAAATAATGGATTGTAAATTTTGTACTAAATCAGTGATTGATAAATCTGAACGTTAAAACACTTCTTATATTATACAGAACAAACACAAAAATTTCAGTTAATTATTTTCAAAACTTTTTTAGCAATCAACTGTCTCCGTTCGAGCATTTAAAAAAAACACACACACACACATTTCGAGTAAAATGCGTTTTAAAGTATGACATTTTGCTTACAGTAATGGTATCTGCTTTTGCTAAAACACTTGCCATTTTTGTTCTAGTGAACGGAAAATAATATGAACTTGGTATCTTTATAAAGATAAGATGGTCTATAAAATAAAATCATAAAAAAAATTTGTCGATTTTTGGCAAAATTCACAGTTTTAGGGTAGTCGGATACCTTAAGTGTCTATCAATTCTTTTTCTTATAGCTTACCTGTTTGTTTTAGTTAATGCTACATTAGAATAGTAGTAGCGGAATTTAAAATCGTGAACCATTGCCCTTTAGAACGACACAAAAACAGTTACATCATTTACCAAAGATTCAATTGTGCATGAAGCAATCTCGAAGACCAATAATTTTACTAATTATTTCCAGAACATCAAAACTAAGGCTCCGGTATTCGACAAGGCAATCATTCTTGTGTTGCTACATCTTTATCAAGAGTGTGATGAAATCTTCCCAAGTTGTTGCACATGTAGCAAGATCTTACAAAGTTAGTTGCTCAATACAACCTCTTTAAATTATATATATATTGTAGTAAAATTTTAATTAAAAATTTGACTTTGGATAAAATTCAAAATATACTTAGTTATGGTGATTTTAGTTCCAAATTTATCTATTAATTTTATTTCCTTCCACCGCGTTTCTCAAACTGTGCCCCACTAGGGGTGCTATAATCCTACCAGGAGGGGGCACGATCATATCGAAAAGTCGAAAATAAAACATTAAAAAAAATTATTAATTTACTGAAAGGAATCAAAACAAAATACATCCTGAGATCATAAAAAATAATAAATGTGTATTTTTGTGAATGTGTATTGTATAAATGTGTATTTAAAAATACCTTTTACAATGATATAATATAATTATAAATGTATCGGTACTGCACGATTTTTGATAATTAATTAAACAATACTAAGTTAAGGTCAAGTTTATAACGAATACTACTGAACCCATGGGCTTATACAAAATTCTATGCAAAATTTAGTACTTACCGTAAAATGCGGCGAATACGCGCACCGATGCATAACGTGCATCTTACTTTTAAGCTGCATTTTTTAATTTTTAGGTATATTCACTATATAACGCGCTCCGCCATTTTTACGAAGTCTGAAATGTGCACGCGCAATGCTCTTATGTTTTGAAGTCATTTATTCGAGGTATTATCCCAGACTTTTGAAAAAAAAAATAGTATACTTCTAAGCTACAACCCTTTTTTAGTTCATGTGGCATGTCATTTTTTTTAAATAAACAGTATTTCGATTTGTGTAGAAGTAAATTTATTTTATGCTTACATCTTTTGTAATTTTTAAAGCTAACGTTTTTATACTCGGTGTGTAATGCACACCCTTATATTTCGATCTTATTTTTTGTGTTAAAATAGCGCGTTATACGCCGTATTTTACGGTATTTTGATAATTTATACAGTTTATAATTAAAGTCGTACAGTAGATTTAGCGTCAAAGTACGTTATTATTGAATTCAATGCATTGTTATTATATGGAGGGCGGGGGAGGGTGGGCATGAAAATTATGATTGAAATTTGGGTCGTAAACATTGAAAGCTTAAAGCACTGCTCTATATACTAATTTTGGACATCAGTAACGATAGTAAGGTAAATAAATCAACAAGTAAGAGCTGCAGTCCAGAAAGAAAAGTATATACATCATAAATGTTTATAAAAAAAATCAGATGGAAAACACATTTATGTCTGATCAGTTAACACAGTCTTGATATTAAAAATTTTCGAGTATTTAAGATATATAAACCAGTACAATTAAAACTGATCCATATAAAAAGTTGCTGAAAAGCATTAATAAAATTTAACAGATTTTTATTTTACAGAATTTGAAATCATTAAAAAAAAACCAAAGAAGACTATCACGCGCGCCATTCGATTTGACCATTCTTTTTTTACCTTAATGTTCGTGTTTACGTAATTGCTCTCGTCATACATTCTACTTCGATATTCTATATAAAAAAATGCAGGCAAGATTATGGTTAAATATGACAATCGCTAATTTTAAAATGGGAGGAAATATTTCTCTCAGTTGAGTACATAAAATTTTATAAAATTCTAAATTTGATTAAGGTATCCGACTCTACTGCGACAACTTTTTTTAAGCAAAATCGAGATACGGGGATTTTTTTGTGGTTTTTAGATTTGTTTCGTGCATTTTAAGAAAAATATGCTAAAATTAAGAAGATAAAAAGACATTATTATTAGTAAAAGGGGGGAAAATTGGCAAAAATTTACAAAAAATAACATAAAGGGGGCCCATTCTGTACCAAAAGTTTATGAACAAATTTTCAATTTTGATGAGTTGCTTTGCTATTCATTTTTGAAATGACCTTCAGAATAAGTGATATTTTAATTTTTACAAAAACTAGAGCACTTTATCTTAGTTATTATATGAAATTTCTTAAAAAAATATTGATTATATTCGCATAAGGGACTGTAAATTTTGTAATAAGACTATTGGTAAATCTGAAGGTTAAAACATTTCTACTATTATACAGAACATACACAAAAAATTTCAGTTAACTATTTTCAAAACTTTTTGGGCAATCGCTGTCTCCGTTGGAGCATTTTCAAAACAAATAAAACAAAAAAAAAACATATTTCGAGTAAAACTCGTTTTAAAGTATGACATCTGCTTTTACTAAAACACTTGTAGTTTTTGTTCCAGCGAACGGAAAATAATAAAGTTGGTATTTTCATTAAGTTAATAAGATGGTTTATAAAATAAAATCAATAAAAATTTTGTCAATTTTGGGGGAAATTCACATTTTTAGGGTAGTCGGATACCTTAAAACCAAAATTATTTACTAAAAATAATTACATCAAGATGGAATTCGAATTAATGGCATTATTTCTGTCGACCCTCAGCATTTCTTCAAAAGACGAGGCATGAGTATAACAACGTGTGTCTAAAAAAATGACACCCAGACGTTTCTTCCTGAATCTACAATTACTGGCAGAAAAGCGTGTCTCGGCACCTTAGAAATCTACACCTCAACGTCATTTTTTTTCCTTAAATTTTTGAATCATTTTGAAACACGGCATTCCGCGTGGATGTCCTTCGTCCGAAAACTAACTCATCGTGAAACTGTCGCCGAAATTCGCCCGTCCACCATGCACTTCTTTCTCTACCACTAAAAAGCCATGGTCACTTAACAAAAAAAAAAGGAGGACGGTCTTTTCTCTCCTGTACATTGTCTCGTCCTTCGTGCAAAAACAGTTTCGCCTCCTTCCGCAGTTAAAGTCGTGTATCATAAATCCTTTATTTCCGAGCGAGGTCCTCCAAGCTCTTGAGCAATCCCCAGTGCTGCTTCCCAAACCTTCTTGGTGTTGGAGTATATGTATCACCGGACGCGATTGCCTCATTGGAAGGCGACTTTGGCCCTTTCACGACTTAAAGAAATTATTGTTTTTTTACGACGAGAGAGAGAGAGAGTAGCGGAGACATCTCTTGTTACAGAAACCAGAAAGTTGTGGCATATACTAATGATTTCCCTCTGCCGGAAATTTGTTTATGACGTCATCATCGATTGTGCCATTCCCATTCTATATGAGTGGTGGGCGGCGTGATGGGCTGTTTTGACGCATTCTTGCGGGTGTCTCGCAATAGGATCGTTTAATGAGTCGGGAAATTTCGATAGACGTTTATCCGTGTAAACATGGTGGTAAAGTCAATGAGCCATATTAAGGCGAAAATTTCAATAACAACTTTCGGTAATGGTCGAAATTTTGGTCTGTGTCGAAATTTGAGTCCTAAAGTATTTGGGGCTTTAACCTTGTTAATGGTTTTGATACCCGTTTGTAAAATATTACAAGTTGTTAGAGAATTTTGGTCTCTAATTGTCACATAGAAAAACATGCACGAGGAAGAGATTTTTTACCCTTCAAAAAGATGACTGGATCAGGACAACGCATATGCACTAAGCTTTTGGCGTCATTTATAATCCAATATGGAAACTAAAATGATCGTATTTCTTGATCATTTCTTATCATTGTATTAGTTGACCGATTTTTGCTTGTTTTAATCGTATTTTATTTACATTTTTGCTAATTTTTACTTTTGGTTTCTTGTTGTTTTATTCAGTAAATTGTTTCATTATCTTTTTTATTTTAATTAGTTCATTTGTTTTTTAATTTTTTGTGATCATTCTTTTTTATATATATGTTTCAAGTGAAAATTGTTTTCTTAAAATGGAGGTTGAAAGGAATGTGGTTAACAGAGATTTAAGTCGCTCATTTTGTGATCAAGTCTTTACTCGCCCCTATTGCTTTTAAAAGGCATTTAAGAGTAAAAACAGTTGATCATCAAGTATTGTCCTTATGAGTATAAGACAATTATTCTTACAAGATATGAGTGCTTTTACAAATTCGCAAGATAAGTTGACATATTTCTTACTTCTTTTAAAAGAAAAAAATAAAATTTAAATATTTAGGCGAGTTAACTTACATTTTACAGTAGAACGTCGTTTATCCGATCGTTTATTATCTGGAGCGTCAAATATCCGAACCAAAGTCCGGATACGTTTTCGAACAGTGCAATGCTAATCATTTGTTTCCTGTGAGGCCAAAAGTGGCAGGAAAACCCAAGGTGAGGGATATTTGGGGAATTTCAGTTGTGTGATTTAGAAAACATCTGCGCGGAATATTGGGTCAGTTTGTGAGGGGGTGTAAACGTGCTCTTTTATTGATGTAGAAACCTGGATAGCAAGCGACGCAGAAGACTGTGGATTTCAAATGCTAAATAATGACGAGATAGTGACTTCCGTGAGAGAAGAATCCTACCGTGTCGACGATGAAACGGATGAGGACGAGGATAACAACAGCAACAACGAAAGAAGCAAGGGTCCATCAAATGCGGCCCTTTTCTGCGTTAGAGACAGCTATGAAGTGTTACGAACAACAATCAGAATGCTGTCCTACTCAACTACTGCTGCTGAAGAGAATCAGAGACCTTGCAGTGGAAAAACGAAGGTGTACAATGGTACAGCGAAAAATAAGTGATTATTTTCCACAATAAAGGTAAAATTGTGACGTTTTGCACCTATTTGGCTTTTTCTTCAAGCACGTTTCCTGCATGTGATGATTTTCAATATTCGTATAATGTCCGGTTTCATATACTGCATGGATCGTATTTGGTTTTCGGTTATCCGAACAATCGCATATCCGAACGGTGTCCGGTCCCAATTGATTCGGATAAACGACGTTCTACTGTATGTATAAATTAAGGTTATATTTCCTGTATTTTATGCTTTTATTTTCCTTCAGGCCTAGAAAAAGCACCTTTATTGCCTTTAAAATGATGAAGTAATTATAAGCCAAAGCATCTTGTCATCAATAATATAAGATAAGGATTTAAAAATAAAAATAACTCCTTTAACAATCCTAATATAAGACTAAAAAAATTATTGATATTGTTATTTCGCAGTCGAAACTACTTTTTTACATTAATTATACTACAGATT